>BJCN01281665.1:850-23275 GCA_018326445.1 Flaveria brownii
AGATTCCCAGAACCCAAAGGCCCAAACTACCGACTGAACAAAAAAACACGTATTTTTCATTGTGGGCTTGTCCATGTTATGAAGCCCGTTTAGTTTTCTCACCATGAGCCCACTGACTTGTAAACTTCAACCAAAAACTTTTTGTTTTCCAATCATTTTCTTTATAAACGTGAGCCCAAAAGTAAAAATAATCTTAATTCAACATTCATTGCTTTAACACTTGCTAACCACTTAAAATAACGGGGCTCTCTTTTTATCATCATGAATACTTTTAAAATAACAATCACAAACACAAAATCGAATTTAAAAGTGTCATTTCAGTATTGAAAGTAATACATATATCATATAATATAATATCTTAACTATATAGATAATATATGACAACGTTCAATGGTAAAATACAATTTAAGGTCGAGCGTGCTGTGGGCCCACCTTAAAGCCACCCACCAGTTATGCACTTTTATCCCTTAAAAACTATTGGACAATTGCGTATTTCTTTTCTAAACTTGTAAAATTACATATTTTTTAAATTATGTTTAAAAGTATTGTACTTTATACATTGAAACTTGAATATTGAAGAAAATATGTAATTTTTTTGATTGATAGGGGGATATATGTGATTCTCCTGAAATTATAAATGTTGCATACGAACATCATACAACTAGTAATGGTAGCTCAATCGTGAGTGCCAAATGATACGACCTTGCTAATAAGACTATTAATATTAAATAGTGCAAGTTTTATTTTGTCCACACACAATCATAAGCGTGTTCCAAATATACCATATAATTGCCTTCAACCAGTTTACTAGAAAATAGTACAACATTTGAAATGATTGTAATGTAATGGTGAGCTATGTTTAAAAAGCAGACCATGATGTATTAACTCATGGAGATCTCATAACAACCGTTTGAGGGCGGTCCAATGGAGGGTAGTGAGAGCATGCATAAATTTTGAGAGTTTACTAATTGTAAATGCATGTTGAGACGAGTGAGGGAGAGAGATTGAATTCTTCAACAATTGCTTGATAATTGATGTGTGTAAAAAGTACGGTTCTGCCACTAATGATAAGAACATCTGAACATGTAACTGGGGTAGTTGTCGGGTTACAATCACTCATTTTGGCTCTAGCTAGGATATCAAGAATGTATTTGCTTTGTGATAAAAAAAATACTATGCGGATGTGGAAGTGCTTAACACCAAGGAGGTACGAAAGAGTAACAAGATCTTTAAGGGATAATCGTTTTGAAGGAGAGGTGATGAAGGTGTTGTGAGTAGAAGGATTAGGGCTGGTGACGATAATGTCATCAACATAAACGAGTATAAAGATGGGAGATGTGGATTTGTGATTGAAAAAGAGAGAAGGATCGAAAAAGTGAGAGAAAAACCAACATAAAAATATGGGATTTTAATTCTTCATACCAAGATTGCGTCTAGACAAGGTATGGGATTAATGTGGATTTTTGCGAGGTTTTCATTAGGGAAGGTGTCTTTAACAAAGTGAACATGTCGGGAGGTGTATATTTTGATGGTGGTGGGATTAACAAGATAATAAGATTGAGAAAACAATGCTACAAATAAGGAAATACATGCAACTAATATACATTGTTAGCTAAAATAATACATCAATCACGAACAACATTGCGGAGAAGATTTAGGTTGTTGACGGGTTATATCGTTAATAGACAAGTGTTTTTCTATTTTTATAGGGAATGGACATTTAGGTAAAACACATCTTTTTGTTTGACTCACCTAATTGTTTGTATGTATGCATATGGTTTAAAATTTTAATTCAGTGCAGCAAGCTGAGTATTATTCTTGGTCACAAGCTTTGAAATAAAAAGAAAAAGGAGAAAATAAACTAAAGGAAGTAGTAACATTTGTTACAATAAAATGAATTACATGATTCATCCGGTGAACATTTATATACATAAATAGTTATGAATTAGTTCCTTAATCTTTACTAAATACAGATGGCATCCTTTAGGTTAATGGTTTATAACAAATACATTCTTTACATTAACTATTGTTAATTTGTTTGTTAAATTCATGTATATTTATCTTCTCATCCCAAAAAACTATATCTTGTAATTTAAAAAAATGATGAATTTTGTGAAATATTAAAAACATAAATATCTAATTAAATTTTTATTCGTCATTAGTAAGATATTTTTGTAATTTATATTTCAAGGGGTAGGGGTTGGTAACGTGTTCCCGACATGATTTTACGATTTTTATGTCAAATAACGAGTCAAACTATTACTCATGGTTTTTCTTAAGATTTAGGTCATTTATTCTTATTATGATTGTGTTTTACACATTTCTTTTTTTAACCCTAAACCATTAAACTAAACGATGTTTTGTATTCTTATTGAAGATTAATAACCTAATCTATAATTACCTATCTAGATAAAGGATGAATGTAATTTAGTGAAAAAAACAAAGCTAGCACACAAGCACGTGGAAAATTATTACGTGTTTTAGATTTTATAATTCGTTACATTTCAAACTGAAGCAGATGTGTCATTTGCTTTTTTAATATTAGCTTGAATGTCCTAGTTGAAAACATGTGGTGAAAAATAAAATACCACAATGATAATTGTGTTATTCTTGAACTATTTGATCATCATTATTGTATTTTCATTCCTTTTGTTAGAATAACAACTTACAAACTAATCTAACCTATTCCAAAATTTTTACTACAAGTAATTTACATCAATTCGTTATAAATAACAGTCATACCCTTGATCCTACGAGGAGATTCACTATTGTAATTTCAAATGATTGTCATCAAACTCAATCCTCAATTTATAACTAAAATATTTTTTTAGCAAAAATAACTCATTTTGAGACCTTTAAAGTTTAAACTACTTTTAACAAAATTCAAATTAGAATAGTTTTTAAAAAATCATTAACTCTTATCATTAAAATACCTACTCAAACAAAAGATTAAGAAATTACTTATGATTAGTTAAATTAGTATTTGCCCCGAGCATGGTTTTGAAAACCGGACCGGACCGGCAGGTCCGACCGGTTGGATCGGGAACCGGACTCCAACTCAGTCCGGTTCGGTGCTTAAAACCGTTTTAAAGTTGAACCCGTGGTCAGACCGGTTGAACTGGTCGGACCGGGAATCGGACCGGTTGAACCGGGAACCTGACCGGTTGAACCGGTTTTTTATATAGTTGAACCAGTTTTTTATATAATTTTTTTAATTTTCTTTGTAATTTTTACATTTATTTATAAAAATAATTTTAATTTTATCTAGTTTTTATATACAGTCCCACTGATTAAACCCCAATAAAACATTCGGTTTACCGTCCGGTCCGGTTTTAACAAGTTTCATCGGATCGTTGAAAAGCCAAGATAAAGATGTTACAAAAGTTGGCTGCCCCCACGTGGAATATATGAGGTGTCATAGCTTAGTCAACTTTGGCCGGCCGCCATTCGGGTCAAACTTCTGTAGATTTTGCTCAATCATCAACTCTCATCAAACCAATTTCTACAATATTTGAAACTAATTTATATAATAGTAATTGCTTTTTATTGTTCAATAGTAAACTAAAGAATTAACTGATATTGACGTTAAATATATTTTGATCAAAAGGTTAAATTGAACCTTAAGATATAAATAGTTTTATCAAATACTGATGGACAGATATATTTTTTTATCCACTCAGAATCACTCACTAATGATATAAATAATATGGTATAAAAAACATATTCATTATCAAATACTGATAGACAGATATATTTTTTTATCCACTCAGAATCACTCACTAATGATATAAACATTGTTTATGGTATAAAAAACATATTCATAATAATACTGGTAACCTATTGTGAATGCTCTATATTGTATAATAAAATAGGAAGTGTAAAACATTTTAGGCAGAGATTTATAAATTGGATATTTAGATACGGAAAATTTAATGAACCGATATTTTTAATATATGTTTTTACTTTTCTAAGGCAAGTTGTGATCAGCTGATTTCAATCTACGAATTTATGGGTCTCATGAAACAGAAATTATAATTTTTTTCTTTTACTTAAAGATGGAGATGTAAGAAATGGAGATATAGTGTCCCGAAGGGGCGATTTGATTAAATAAAAAATAATACGACAATATCCTTTGTAAATATTATCCATTAATTTCAAAGAAGACTTGATTTGACGCAATTAACTTTTTGGATGGTCGGAAAACGTTTAGAACTAGTACCCATTCAATTGGTTATAACTATTATCATAACAAATTGTCTATTGTCTATCTACAAATTAAAATAAAACCTTCATATCACGTGTAATACTTATTAAGCTGCGAGATTTAGAAAAATAAAATTGCGTTTTTAGAAAAGACCTAAAGTGAAATTATTGTACTATATAATAACTAAACAACAAATTTATCCCATACATGTGTAGGTACTTTTATCAATATCCAATTGATGTAGTTTACTCATTGACGATAGAATAAAAAACTTGCACATTGTTTCTAAAAAGAGACATTTATTTTGAACCAAATTGTAATAGAAAAAACAGCCATAAAATTAAGACGTTTGGAGTATTATTTTGGGCGTGGGTATTAAAATACATATATAAAGTACTATTTTACGTGTGAGTATGAGAGTATTGGGTAGTTGATGTTCAACTTTGCTACGGTAGATAACATTTTTAATTGGAATAAAGACAAAGTAATTCCAAAACATATCGTTCTTCATCCTTTAAAACAAAATAATATCTTGTGACATAAAACATACAATCATAAGAAGTTAGTCTAACTAGTATGGGTTCAATAATACTTAGTTCAGTGGTTAACATGAGATATTTCAAGACTTCATCAAAATAGGAGAAATTTATGGGTTCAAGTCTCACATGTGACTAGTGGCGAATTCAAAAATTTATTTGAATGGAGTCGCTATTTTTAAATGCTTCATTTATATATAATTGGATATAAAAATTATCGGATCGGATCGGTTGGGTTCGTGTTTGGTCGAGTCAGGTTGATCATATAGTATAAATAAGATACAATAATAAAAATAACATCATTATTATTATGTAAAAATTACATACAAGCTAAGTCCGTCCATGACTGTGACAAAAAAAGGAAAGTTCCATGTTGGATCGGGGGGGGGGGGGGGGGGTTGTTTATTACTTATGGTGAATTTTCTTTTGAGAGTGGTAATGGTTTGCATACTCGAGTAATAGAGATGATCGGATGGACTATTGACCCGTTAGTAATCCAATTAACCATTAAAAAATTCTGGCATGGAGTCTTTTTGTGAATTCATCATGTCTAAAATGCAATGAAAACTCAACTTTTCATTGCAGCAGGAAACTCCATCTAAGAATAAGATCGTGAGGGAAACTATAATAAAGAATAAGATCACAAGATGAATTACAACATCATAAAAACACCATTTTCGATGACATAAGAGATCATGTTGGAAAAATATAAATGCTGAAATGCAGTTCGCAAGAAGGGAGAACATCAAACAACATATCTTACAAGATACTATGTTACAACGTAGAGAGAGATTTTATTAAAAAAAATAAGAGAGAAATATTTTAAAGTCTAATCAAGTTTATCTTTATCTATTTTATTTATAATGTTTCTATCAACATATATATATATATACCTTACACCAGCAGATAATAACTCACTTACAGAGGCCGATCTTAAATAAATTTATATAAATTTCATACAAAAATAAACACGTAAGACCTATCTCAAAATGCACCGTCCGTTCAATCCCTAAACACAGACATCCGAACCTAAAATACAGGTTTCCGAAATCATAAACACAATCATCCGACCTCACAAACACAAGTTTTCAATCTTACATACACAAACAACCCTTAAACTAGAGACAAAATTAAAAAAAGAAAAAAAACATTGATAAACTAGTGTCTCAAGAACATTTAAAAGGAAATAACCACGAATGAGAATTTTTCCCATTTTTTTATTCATATGCAACATCCCATTTTGGTGTTCTTTAATATTATTATATTTGAATAACAAACAACAAGTGATATGTTAGCAAGTTGTTGTCATAAATTGTGAACTCAGAAACTTCTTCCTGATAACGTCAAATGTCTCCTCCCCCATTCACACCCCATTCTCATCCCAACAATCACAATTTCACCCCGAAATAATAATAATAACAATAATAATAATAATCATCAAAACTTCATCATCTCCATCTCACCGACATGTCGCCGGAATCTTTCTCCGGTCACCTCCGATCAACCCTCATCATCATCACCCTCATCTCCTCTGTAATCCCCTGTTCTTCACAATCCGACCAACGTCAACTCCTCCTCAAATTCAAATCCACCATCGAAACCTCAAAATCAGAAGCTTTAAACACATGGAATGAAGATACCCACATGTGTAGCTTCACCGGAGTTGTCTGTAACTCCGGTGAGGAGGTGAAAGAGATCAATCTTTCGCATCAGCAGCTTGTGGGAACACTTGGGTTTGATTCACTCTGTTCGTTGAAGTCACTCGAGAGATTATCGTTGGGGTCGAATCTTTTGTATGGGACTTTGAGTGATTATCTGTCGAATTGCACGAATTTGCAGTATCTTGATTTGGGGGAGAATTTCTTCTCCGGTGAAGTGCCAAATTTGTCGTCGTTAACGCAATTGAAGTTCTTGAGCTTGAATCTCAGTGGGTTTTCCGGCAGATTTCCATGGGAATCGGTGGAGAATCTCACCGGACTCACGTTCTTGAGTTTAGGAGACAACCCATTTGATAAAACCCCATTTCCGATTGAGATATTGAAGCTTCACAATCTGTATTCTGTTTATCTTTCCAATTGTTCGATTGAAGGTAGAATACCTGAAGCAATCGGAAATCTTACTCTGTTACAGAGCCTTCAGCTCTCAGACAACTATCTCGTCGGAGAAATTCCTGTGGGGGTCACGAAGCTCACAAACCTTCAGATGCTTGAGCTTTACAACAACAAACTCACCGGAACTCTTCCAATTGGGTTGAGTAATCTTGTAAATCTTGCACAATTTGATGTATCGACAAACAATCTTCACGGTGATCTGTCGGAAATAAGAAGCTTGAGTCAATTAGAGTCTTTACAGTTGTTTGAAAACAGTTTCTCCGGCGAAATTCCTCAAGAAATCGGTGAATTCAAGTTTTTGAAACAGTTTTCGATCTACAACAACAAGTTCACCGGAGAAATTCCTGCGAAAATCGGGTCGTGGGCCGAATTCGAATACATTGATGCATCGGAGAACTATTTAACTGGTTTGATTCCACCTGATATGTGCAAAATGGGGAAGATGGAGAGACTTTTAATGCTTCAGAACAACTTCACCGGTGGGTTGCCGGAGAATTACGCCGGATGTTCTTCTTTGATCCGATTGAGAGTCAGTAATAACTCACTTTCCGGCAAAGTTCCCACCGGAATTTGGAGTTTACCCAATTTACATATGATTGATCTTGAAATGAATCAGTTTGAAGGTCAATTGCCGCCAAATATCGGTGAAGCAAAGTCATTAACACAGCTTTTCCTAGCGAACAACCGATTCTCCGGGGATCTTCCGATGGAGATATCGAATGTATCGTCTCTGGTGGAAATTGATCTGACGTCTAATCAGTTTTCCGGTGAGATTCCGGCGAGTATTGGTGGGTTGAAGAAGCTAAGTAATCTTCATTTACAAGATAATATGTTTTCTGGTGTTATTCCCGAGTCTTTGGGTTCTTGTGTGTCTCTTAATGAAATGAACCTTGCCGGAAATTCATTATCGGGACAAATTCCGGGGAGTTTGGGATCGTTAGCGAGCTTGAACTCGCTAAACGTATCCGGTAACAAACTCTCGGGACTGATTCCATCGAGTTTGTCGTCGTTGAAGTTAACTGTTCTTGATTTGTCAAACAACATGTTGATTGGGCGTGTGCCGCCGCCTCTTTTACTGGTGGCTTACAACGGCAGTTTCGTCGGAAACCCGGGGTTATGTGCTGACGGAAGTAAGGATCTCCGGGAATGTTCACCGGTGTCTCACAAGTCCGGTGAGATGAAGGTTGTTGTATATTGTTTCATAGCTGGTGCGCTTGTGTTGTTGTTGTCATTGTCATATATACTGTTCATAAAGTTGAGTAAAATCGATCATAAGGGCGTGATCGATCG
The DNA here is from genome assembly GCA_018326445.1 of Flaveria brownii. Taxonomy (NCBI): domain Eukaryota; kingdom Viridiplantae; phylum Streptophyta; class Magnoliopsida; order Asterales; family Asteraceae; genus Flaveria; species Flaveria brownii. The sequence continues at coordinate 8,992 of BJCN01281665.1, forward strand.
GGGCGGTTCGTGGGATGTGAAACAGTATCATGTTCTTAAGATTAGTGAAGACGAGATAGTCCGATCGCTCAAGCACGAGAATATAATCGGGAAAGGCGGTTCTGGGAATGTTTATAAGGTCGTTCTAGCATGCGGCGAGCATTTGGCTGTGAAACACATGTGGAAATCCGACCCGGATTCCGGTAGTTGGAGGAGTGGCCGGAGTAGTGAGGCGATTTTACCGAAAGAAAAGACCCCGTGGCGAGAGTATGAGGCGGAGGTGGCGGTTTTGAGCTCGCTACGTCACATGAATGTGGTCAAATTATATTGTAGTATCTCGAGTGAGGATTCAAATCTATTGGTATACGAATACATGCCAAATGGAAGCTTGTGGGACCGGCTACACACTAACAAAAAGATCAAGATGGATTGGAATGTTCGGTATGAGATCGCGATGGGTGCTGCAAAGGGCTTGGAGTATCTACACCATGGTTGTGATAGACCTGTGCTACATCGAGATGTGAAATCGAGCAATATTTTGTTAGATGAGGAGATGAAACCAAAATTAGCAGATTTCGGTTTAGCAAAGATTGTACAAACCGGAAAGGCCATGGATTCGATCCACATCATCGCAGGAACACATGGTTACATTGCTCCTGGTAAGTCTTATCTTATCGCGTTTACGTTATTTCTTTGTATGGAATAATTAATTTATTTTAAAATTTACTTAACTATTTTACAGAGTACGGATACACATACAAAGTAACAGAAAAAAGTGATATCTATAGTTTCGGGGTTGTTTTAATGGAATTGGTAACCCGGAAAAAGCCTATGGAGCCCGAGTTTGGTGAACACAAGGACATAGTTTATTGGGTACACAATGAAGTGAGAACGAAAGAAGATATGGTCTCGTTGGTGGACCCTAGCATTTCAAAAGATGCCAAAGAGGATGCAGCTAAGATGTTGACCATCGCGATCCATTGTACAAAGAAGTTACCAGCACTAAGACCTTCCATGAGGATGGTGGTGAAAATGTTAGAAGAAATCGAACCTGTTTCACTTCCTGATATAATAATCATGAAAGGGGGCGACAACGAGGTCCCCATTTGTAAAAACTAGAGTAAATGAAAACGATAAACGTAGAAAATCTACCTTTTTTAAGTTGGAAGTGAAGTTTTGTACTAGTAGTTCTTTGTACTATGTTGTTATAAAGATTGTATTTTGATATATAAATGTACAATGTTTAATTATTAATACAAACGTCCCTAAACGGATAATCGGGTGGTAAATGATGTGCTTCCTAGACACTAACCAAATTATTATAAGTTTAAATCCTACAATATGCATATTTGATAATTATTTTACTGCTAATACGAATTACGGTTAAAAAAATATTTTTAAATATACACGACATAGATTATTAGAATATTCTTGTTAAAGAAAAGTACTTAAAATCTTTTCATTACACAAAATGACAAAAGGACTCAAGCAACCACCTTTCCACGGGTGACAAACTATAATTGCCTGCCTCCTCATAAACAAAGCTAATAATTCTTTTAGGTTGTTTCCCAAAGTATGTATCTTTTGCCTTAATTATTTGATTCCAGTTCAACTTTTATTTTCTAGTTATACTTTATCAGTGACAACTGATATTTGTTTATGTCATCTTTTGTTTCATCTTCAAATGCTTATTCATATATTAGTATTGTTTATAGAATCTCTAAATATAATTTGTAAAGAGTTTACTCATATATCAGTACAGAAAGATTTTTCTCCTTCTAGAGAAAAAACATTCAATTCCCCTTTAGCTACTTGAGTGGTCTAGATTAAATTTTTTTAACGGCCAACGAATAATTTTTAAGCACAGTCACACGGATAAACTCATTGGCAAAAGGCCACCCACACCCGCGAACACAGACAACGCTGGTGACCCGGCTCGCCCACCATCGCAAAGGAAACCCACCACCCAACCCATTTCTAAAACGTATAATGTTATAGGCTGGTCACGACTATAGCAGCCTTTGATCATCACCCCTGTTGCTACAAAGGAATCACATGCTAGCAGGATTCGATCCGGGCCTGTCAAAAGGAAAACAAAAACAACACCGTTAGGCTCATCGCCGGAGGAAGAGGATTCCTCCTGCGATCCACCTCCGGCGTGAAAATCAGTCAAAAGGTAAGAGGTTTGCTATGTCAAGCGAAGTGTAGTAGGGCTGAAGTGTTGTGTTTACCTTCGAACGAGACTCTCCTATTTATAATCCCCCAAGGTTAGTCTTGGGGAAGTATTCTTTTCCTTTTGAGGCAAGGATCTTGTTTCTCTTTTCTCTATCTTTCCTTGGAACTAGGTTTTATCCCTGTTTGGTATAACTTGTTGACTTCCTCTTTTAGACTGCTTTCTTTTTTATAGTTCCCATGCTTGACTTACTTTTCAGTGATGACTCCATCGCAGCTTTGTTTTGGCGCTTCCCTTTCTCTTGAATATGACGCCGCCCTTTCCTAGCTTAGCTTTTGGTTAATGGTTCTAGGCCAGACCGGGTTTGGGGTACTTACGCCATCAGCGCCCCAATCGGGTGTGGTTATGATATTTTAAATAACCATCACCCGACTTTTTGTGTTGTCTTGCCCAACTGTTTTTGTCGTTTTCTATCATTACTATCTTTTTCCTCATGATGGTATCTTCACCCAAGGATGGCTGACGTGACCATGCCTGCGGTGATGTCACACCTTCCTTGATTTTCGCTTCCCTCTCTTAAATATTAACTCCCCTCATATTTTCAGTTTCTCCTTCTTCTTCATTACAACTTCTTCCGAGCGGTTCCCTTCCTTTCCTAATACAGGTAACTCTTTTCTTTTCTTTCCATATTTTCCTTATGTCTAGTCGTTTTTAACATGATCTCACTCAAGAGTAATATGAACTAAGTGGACGTCGCTTCGTTCTATTCTCGATTCAAAATCAGACTTGAGTTTTATCCTACCCTTTCGAAACCTACGGAAAGCATCCGGGATCGTCCTCCTGGGTTCATCCCTTTGTACATTCTTTGAATTCTCTAATCTGCGTCTCCCCCTTTCTCATTTTTTCCTACATTTGCTTGAGTTTTACCAGTTGAACCTTGCACAACTTGCCCCCTTTGGTGTTAGCAAAATCACTCACTTTAAGATGACATGTAAGGCACTGGGCATTCCTCCTACGATTTGTCTATTTCGTAAATATTTTCATCTTGCCAAGAATGGCGACTGGCTTACCATTCAGAGGAGAAAAAAGCCCGCTCCTCAGTGTGTTTATCCCTCAAATCCAACAATTAAAGGTTGGAAGAACAGTTTCTGAGTCACTTCTTCTTTGGTTCCTTTTTATCTTGCTTGGAGGGATTCGAAAGGTGATGTTAGTGACCCCCCTTTATCTTTGCCCCCTCCTGATTGTCATCATGATGAACTTTTGTCCAGTAACCTTACATACATCCGTCCTTACGTGGAGAGTGCTCTGGTCTTGGTTGGTTTGAGTGCTGATTGGGACTCAGACGATTCCCTCCCTTCATTTAGGCGATATGGTGTCGGTATGTGTACTTATTTCATATTACTAGGAATATCTTCGTGGTTTTGTAAATGGCATTTTTATTTTGCAGAGATGAGCCTATTAACTTTGATGCAATTGGAGTCTAATTCTGTTGTTGACGTGGTATCTCGCCCTTTGAAGGAAGGGGAAGATAATGCTTGGTCTTTGAATGAGAAAATCACATACTCTGGTGGTGAATACATCGGCCTGGCTGAGGCCCTTACCCAAGAGGCGGTTATTCCACCTGCCTGGCTGAGGCGACCTCCAGCAAGCAATCCAAGAAACGCAAGGGCAAAGCCGTCGACCATTATGTTGGTGAGGGGAAACGTCCCCACACTCGTTCTGGTAAAGGCAAGCTCGCTATTTCTAGGCCAACTTGAGGCTTCAAGAAGGGTGACTTGCCTATGATTCCAACATCTTCTTTGAACCTTGATCAGATTATAGAGATCGGCGGGGGTCAGGATGAGGTATCCTCCACCAACCTTCTGAATGAAGATGTTGTTTCTCCGGACCCCGAGTTGGCTAAGTAAACCTTTCATCCTGATTGGGACATACTTAATGGTGACATCTTTTTAAACAAGGCCGCAAGTGTGAAGCTGGTGGATGGTGTTATTACTCATGGGCAAAGACTAGTGACTTGCCTGATGGATGATGCGGAGCTTACTGGGAAGATATGTTTGTCGTGGGATGAACTTGGTAGCTTTCTGCTTGAGCTTAAATCCCATTGGAGGGCTTGTGTATTGATGTTCGATCGGAATAGGAAGAAAATATCCATCTTGTCAAAGAGGGTGAAAAATGATGGATTGGTGATGTTTGATTTAAAGAGGAAAGTGAATGGCTGACTGAGGAGAACCAGATACTTTCATAGCAGGTCGGGCAGTTGGAGATGCAGTATGCAAACAAGGAAAAGGAACTTCTGGATTCTCTGTCGGAAGCCTGGCCAGAGGTTAAGGAGGGTAAGGGAGGCGAAGCATAAGGAGACAATCGATCGGTTGCTGGAAGCCAATTTGGGGCTTTGCCTGGATTTGGAGGAGGTTACTGCTGAAAAGAGGTGGTTGATCAACAAGGAGTTTGAGCATGTTGTGGGTTTTTTGCATCAGAATGCAAAGTTTCTGAAACCAATGACTGAGGTTTAAAAGGCTGCTCATTGGCTTGGTTTGTTTGTTGGGCTAAAAGCTGGTTATCAAGGTTGTCAACAGGGGAAAGCGTTGGACTCCATGGCTTATTATCATCCGATTGCTAAACAACTTCTTTCTAAAGTTGTTGTTGATTTTGAGGAGGAAAAGTATCCTTTCTTGGAGACCCTGGTAGGATGTGCTAATGGCCCGCTCAGTGTTCTCCAGGCGCTGGAGCCTCCCGGCATGGTGCAGAAGAAAAGAGGGCAGCTTGCTGGCCAGGCATCAAGTGGCCAAGCCAGCCATACTCGTCTAAGTTTGGGGGCAACTTCTTTTGGGGAGCCGTCTTCCAGGGCTGGCAGTTCTACGCCTTCAGACCTTCCACCAGGTAGTCCCAGTCGCCAGGCTGCTGTCCTCCCTGTTCATAATCCCACTAATCTTGCCAAGAAAACTACAGGCTGAATGCCTTTTGTGGCCTTCTTTTGTTTTTGTAATGACATTCTAATGTTTTCTTTAACTTTTTAACTATGGTTTGTGGACATGTTATGGTTTCCTTATGTATGTGTGACTTTTAAATATGCATGTTTATGTTTGTTTCATATGGGATGATCTTTTGCTAAGATCTTTTTGCCTTCTTTTGTTATTGTGTTATTGTGCTTATGGTGTAAGCAGCATTGTTGAAGGCATATCGCCCTAGGTTATTTTTGTATACGATGAAGCGTGATGGTTTGCATAATATGACATGAGTAGGTCAAGGTCGGATCTTATGGAGAGTTTATTATCTTTAGGGGCTCATCCCTTTTTCATAGGAAGGTTAAGGCCGGAACCCATGGAGCGTTTTATTAATTCGAGAACTCACCCCTTTTCACAGGAAGGCCAAGGCCGGAACCCGTGGAGCCTTTTGTACGACTGCTCATTTGTTTTAAGAGACATGTGCCATTTTGAAATCTTTGTCAAAATAGAAGTACTTCATTACATAAAAACCGATAGGTTACATAGCGAGATACAAAAGTACACCTAAAATATTTAGCTACGAGGGCATCACTGATTCTTCCAAAAGCTTGATGATGTGGCTATGCACCGAGTACGAACACAAGTTTCAGACGTAGAACCTTCACAAGTTCATGGTATTCCAATGGCGTGGAATAGCTTTATAGCCTATGTCTTTGAGTTTGTAGGACCCCTCTTTATGAGCTTCTGTTACCTTGTAAGGTCCCTTCCACCTGGGGCTCATTTTCCTGTTTGGTGTTGTCTACTTGCTTTATTTTTTCTTTGGACTAAATCCCCTAGTTTGAAGCTTGTATGCTTAACCCGGGTGTTATCGTGCCTCCATTATTCTTGCATGCTCTCATGCTTCTTCTAGAAGGTCTAAGGTAAGATATATTTCTACCCCATTTATTTGTTCTTGGAAGGAACTTCTCCTATGTGAGGTTACCTCGACCTCTGCTGGTATCATTGCTCGGACCCGAAGGTTAGGCTAAGGGGGTCCTGCCGTGACTTGTCTTAGAGGTAGTTCAGATTGCCCACAGTATGCTTGGGAGTTCTTCCATTAATGACTTCCCGTAATCTCCCAGCCTTGTCTTCAATCCTTCCATGATGCAATTCATGCGCTTGACTTGTCCGTTAGCTTGTGGATGTGCCACGGAGGTAAACGTCTGCTTGATGTGAAGCTCCTTACACCACCCCTTGAATGGTTCTTCTACAAATTTCCTTCCATTATCTGTTATGATCTCTCTAGGCAAGCCAAACCAGCAGATTATGTTTCCCAAAGAAACTTGATTACTTGCTTGCCGGTTATCGACGCCAGTGGCTTGACAAGGTCATTTAGTGAAATAATCCACTGCTACAAGAGGAACTTGATTCTTCCCGGTGCCTCAAGAAATGGCCCTACGATATCCATCTCCTACTTATAAAAAGGCCATGCAGACGAGATAGTTACCAGGTAGTTCTTTGGGACGACGAGTATTGGTGCGTGTATTTAGCATGACCTGCACTTTCTTATTCCTGCGAATGCATCCTTATGCATAGAAGGCCATTAGTAAACTAAATTCATTATTATAGCTACTACCGACCTGGGCCCGACGTGTGCTCCGTATATTCCCATGTGCACTTCTCAGATGACGTAGTTACTCTGAACTGGCCCTATACATCGAAGTAATGGAGCCAAGTATGATTTCTTGTACAAGTTCCTATTTTCCATGATGTACTGGGCAGACTTGACTTGCAGCCTTCTTGCTTCTTCTTTGTCTTCTGGCAGGACGTTCAGGGTCAAGTCGTCCATGATTGGCACCATCCAATTTGGTTCTTCTTTGAGTCATCGTGTACTTCCTTTTCTTTGATTGATTTTTCATCTAATACTTCTACCAATACTTTTTTGGTTAAGTGTGCAAACACCACGGATGCTAGTTTACTCAGGGCATCGGCTTTTTTGTTCCGACTTCTTGATATTTGTTTAATACTGCATGTTTTAAACACTGCCTTCAGACGTTTAACCTGCTCGAGGTATAACTTCATTGAATATTCCTTTGTCTCATACTCCTCATTGACCTGGCTAGCCACCAGTAGAGAATCTACAAATACTTTTAAATATTCTATTACAGTTCCTTGGCTACCATAGTCCCACAAGCAGGGCTTCATACTCCGCTTCATTATTGTTGCTTGCAAAGTTCAGTCTGATTGCGTATGTGAGTTCGGTGCCGTCTGGACTGGTGAAAATTAGACCCACGTCGGACCCTTCCGAATTCGAGGCCCCATCTGTGTGAAGGGTCCATTCCCAGGGATTAACTGCTTTTTATTTCGGGGCTATTTCATTAACTTCCTTCTCATCGTATTCTGCTATTAGAAAGGACATGTCCCTTGATCATGATTCTAGAGGAGTACTGCAGCCCATGTTCTCCAAGCTTTACAGCCCACTTGGCCATTCTTCCTGATATTTCTGGTCTGGATACCACATCTTTTATTGGGAGATCAGTTAGGACATGTACATGATGTGCTTGGAAATATCTTCGCAAGCACCTGGGCGTATGTACAAGAGCTAATGCTGAGTTTCCGCGAGTATCTTATTTCTTCTTCCTTTAAGGCCCGACCGATGAAGCATACCTATAGTTGACGTCCCTTCCGTTCCAACACTAGAACATTACTAATGGCTTCCCTTCCTACCAATAGGTACAGCTGCAACGATTCCCGTTGCCTGGGCGCGACCATGGCCGAGATGCTTGCTATAAAAATCTTCATGTCTTGGAATGCCTGCTAGCCTCCAACGTCCACGCAAACTCTTTTTTTGCTGAGCTTTTCTTCAATGTTCTGAGAAAATGAAGGGAAGAGTTCTACTGATTTGGACAGGAAATGATGGAGTGCCGCTAGTTTCCCATCAAGGCTCTGCATGTCCTTCCTCGTTCTTGGTGACTTTAGCTTCATGACAGCGGCCACCTTGTATGGGTTTGCTTTAATATCTTTTTCGTTCACTACATGCACTAATAATCTTTCCTTCCTTGAATCTGAACAAGCACTTTGTCAGGTTGAGCTTCATGTTAATCTTTCTCAGATTCCGAAACGTCTCTTCAAAATCATCTAACATTTTTTCTTCATCATGGCTCATGATGGCCATCCACGTAAGCTTCCATATTTCTTCTCAACTGGTGTATAAAAGCTTTATCAATCAGCCTTTGATACGTTGCTCCCTCGTTTTTAAGACCAAAAGGCATTTTCTTGTAACAGAATATGCCTTGTGTCGTGTGGAAGGTTGTCTTCTCCTCGTCTTCTGCACTTATCTGCACTTGGTGGTACCCTTTGTAGGCGTCTAGGAAGCATTTCAGAGGGAAGTCCGTCAGGGAATCTACTTTGAGGTCTATCTCTGATAGTGCGTAGCAATCCTTTGGGCATGCTTTATTGAGGTCTTTGAAATCCACACACATTCTCTAGCTGCCATATGTTTTCTTTTCCATTACCGGATTAGCTATCCATGTATGATACTTGACTTCACTTAATATCCCTACGTCTACCAGCTTCGCCACTTCCGCTAGAACGACACAATTTCGTTCAGGCCCCAAGCTTCTCTTCTTCTAAGCCACCGGGAGCGCCTTTGGGGAGACGCTAAGTGAGTGGTCTATTACATCTCGTGGCACCCTATTCATATCTTATGAGTTCTAGGCAAAGACATCATTGCTCTGTTTTAGTAGGGCGACGAGCTTCTTCCGCCCCTCTGGAGACAATTCCTCTTCTATACTGATCAATTAATCGAGGTATTCTTTGTTTATACTTAGCTTCCCATTACTAACCTCACCTTCCTCTACCTCCGCAACTACTGCCATGTCACGGTATTGGGAGGATACTATTGTTGGAATTCCGCTTCTCGTGGGGAATCGCATCATTGCGTGTGCTGTTGAGACTATTTCCCTGAACGCGCTGATTCCGGGCCTTCCTAGGATCACATTATACTTGAGGGGGAACGAACCACCAGGAAGGTCAGGCTTTTGGTTATCGTCTGTTCTCCCTTACCTAGCTTAACCGTCAAAGGTGGTTTCTCTAATCAGATGCACCTTTTCGCCCAAAAAACCTATCAAGGGCGTATGTGACGTGTTCAAACTCTTTCTAGTGCCTTCTGCTAGTTGCAAGAAACAATGCCCTTACATGATTTCACTGGCACTACCTCCATCCAAGTATATCCTCCGGACCTCCTGGCCTTCAATATTAGCGCTGATGACCATTGGGGCGGACATGGCTCTTCGTCCTTGTATAGGAGGGAATTTGATCTCCTTCTTTGACCAACCTCAAATAGGGCCCATGCTGAATTTTCTCTTTTGCAACGTGCCTTCCTTCTTTGCGACCATCAGGATCTCTTTTCCTTTCCGCTCCTTATCTTTATCATGCTTTCCGTGGTTAGGTTTTCTCACTTTGATGTATTTTATTAAGTGGACGAGTTCTCCCGACTTAACGGTCGCTTCGATTCTCTTCTTTAGCTGGAAACAGTCATTGGTGTGGTGTCCTATGTCTCCATGAAAGTCATAAAACTTGGGTTAAACTTTCTCCCCCGACTTCCCGTGGATAGGTTTCGAAGGCCGGAAACTGAAACGAGCCTCCTCTATGGCCAAAATTTCTTGCGGGGATTTCGTTAGATCAGTGAACTAAACCAGCTGACCTTTATCTTCATGGTAGTTATTGTGCCTGTGTCTTTGTTGTGATGTCTTTTTATAAGACTTCCTTGATTCATACGTGGCGTGCGAACCCCGCCTTTCTACGAATGGCTGGAAATGGAAGTGGTGGCTGCAGCCTGGTAGCTGGCTTCCTTTCCACCCGGAGGGTTTTCCTTTCTTGTTACTGTCAAGACCTTGCGGGGCTTCTTTTCCTCTCAGGAAAGCTTCTGCCCGTTCCATTGCATCTTCCATTGTTTTAGGTATTTTCCTATTTAGGTCTTCTATCAACTGTCTTGGCCTTACGCCATGTATGAAACCTGATACTTGCATCTAGTCTGCGGCCTCACTGATGCTCAATCCTTTTACTTTGTATCTTTCCATGAATGCCTAGAGGTCCTCGTCTTCTCTTTGCTTGATATTATGTAGCTCCATAGGATCTTTCGTACATCTTCTTTGTTGCATGAAGTTTACCAGGAAGCTTTTACTAAGACTCTCTAAAGAGTCGATACTCCCTGTATGGAGGCTATTGAACCACAGTCGTGATGGTCCGACCAGGGTTTGGGTGAAAATGTGACACCAGACCGGCAAAGACCATTGTTCTACTTTTGCCGCCCCTGAGAACAACTCTGATGGTCATCCAGATCCCCCAGGCCATCATAGGTCCATACATTGGCAGACATTTTTGTTTTTAGTGGAAATTTAAAGTTCACAATTCTTTCGGTAAACTTCGTGTGGGCTTTGGGTGCGTAGGGTTGAGAAAGCTCATCTTCCTAGTCTATCTCAACCGGCTTAGTTTCTGTTGGCACGACATGCTGGGTTGCTTGGTAAGGTTGGTGAGGGAAAGATTACTAGTAAGGATAATATGTCATGGGTGCTACCGAGGAAACCCATGTGGTTGGCATGTGCTGTGACCCGGGCCAAACGGAAGTCTGGACCACCGTTATGGGGAGTTGCCACGACAATGCCTGCACTGGGTTTGTCAATGGCAATGTAGGCCCTATCATTGACGAAGATAAATCCGACATCGCATATGGGTTGATGCCCATCATTGGTTCGACCATAGGGTATTGGGAGCCCGACATTACTTGTATGTTAGCCAACTATTGGTGAGCTCTGTCGCCAGCCCTTACCATTCCCCCATCCTTCCCGTATACATAGGGTACGATTGAAAAGATGATGAAAGTAACATCGGGGCCATTTCTAAATGAGGAGCTTCGGTGCTTTGAGGAATTTGAGTATGCCCTCCCGGGGGTAGTGATACAAGAGACAACGTAATGGTAGGCTCCTTGTCGTACGCTAAATGTACCCTCACACCCCTATGGCGCACTTCCTGGACGTAGTTATTTATCAGCTCCTGTAGCCTTGTGAAATTTTCCCGCCCCCTTCAGGGGTTAGTTCTATCATGTCTGCTACAACATGCGGCGAATTTGGCGAATGATGTGATGTTTGGCCTCCCGTAGACGGAATCTATTCTCCTGCCATGATTCCTTGAGTAATAAGCCAAGATAACGTAAACACAGAAGATAAGGGCGTCGCTTCAAGTGGCTTTTTGAACTTTAGTGAGCCCCACGGTGGGCACCACTTGTTGCTACAAAGGAATCACACGCTAGCAGGAGTCGATCCGGGTCTTTCAAGAGAGAAAAGAAAAAGAACAACTTTAGGCTCACCGCAAGAGGATTCCTCCGGCGATCCACCTCCGGTGTGAGAATCAATCAAAGGATAAGAGGTTTGCTATGTCAAGCAAGGTTTGCTACCCTTTTCTGGCTTAGCTTTTGGTCAATGGTTCCAGGCCAGGCCTGGGTTTGAGGTACTTACGCTATCGACCCATCTCGTCTGCATCTAAGCATCAACCTTAGTGTCATTGTAGGACCCCCTGAACCATTAACCCGATCTTAAAAGACTAAATGAAACCAATTTCTTCTTTAGTTCTGCATCTCTAATCACTATAACTGATTTGAAGTGGAATACCTTCACTTTCCTCGTCCACAAAGACAGGTATCAAGGGCTATTCCGACACCTTCGTCTGTGGACGACCTAAATGCTTATTTGACATGACTCTCTTCATTGGATTTAGTGATTCTGTTAAAAACTGAAGAGCTATCTTAACACAGTGTAGCAAGAAAGGTCCAGACAAAGCTAATGGAACTGATCTTAGTAAAGACCCCATTACAAGAGTTTGACGATTTGAAAGATTACGCAAGTTATGATTAAGGATAACCTATAATACACCTCTTTGCATGGAAACCCTAGTCCAAAAAACTTCAGTTATAAGCGTATTGCAACTAAAGTTCAAAAAGCCACTTGATAGAACTAAACACAAAAGCGTGTTGCATCTAGTTATAAGCGTCTCGTAACTGGATACCTCCACGGACTCAGTAATGTTATTGGTGTCTATGTTAGTATCTATATATCCAATACAAAGTAACTATATCCGGGAAGGAATTCTCTCACACAATAGCCTCTAGAGGCAATACAAACAACCCTGGGTCTTGTGATTCACGTAATCGATTAAACTGAAAATAACCCATTACTACCCCCAAACATGCCTGGTAACCTTACATGCATCTTAAAATTCACTAAAAGGATTATGGAATCCCCTATCCCACCTAAGATGACGGTCCGGTCCTGATGAGCATCTAGAAAACTAACAGATCTAAGACCCTAAAAATCATCCTCATGTGTTCCCAGGGAATCTCGACAAGTACATTCTTTCCTTGCTTGAAGCATGCACGTGGGAAACACAAAGCCCTTATCTATCCCTGTAAACATTAAATGTTTAGGATTTTAGATCCGACCATATATGACCTTCAATTTAATTCAAAAACCTTCACATGCCTTACAAAGACAACAAAATTCTAGCCACTGAAAAGGTTAAAGACTCATTTATTCAACCTCATCCATAAAAAATCAGTTTCATGGTGTTTCTTAATGAATATTGGGAGTTCCACTAAAGTTATGGGCATTGCATAGACAAAACACATGGAAGACATCTGCTAGGTTTTGAAAACTCTCTCACCTCTTGCAAGAAATCAAAATGGTTGATGATAAAAATATGAGGAAGGTTAAATAAAAATATGGCCAAAATATGAGATTATGCTAACATAATTAGACAAAAGGACGAGCATTGTGTCCCTTCTCGGGGGGGGGTGAAGGCAATATAAGGGGCACATAAAGTTTGGATGAAAGCCCTATCACTTTTTCTGTTGGAAAATGACTAAGTTCAAGATGTCCCACTTATCATTATAAAAATATAGTGGGAAACTAGGTAACCCAAATTCATGTAGATGGATGAAGTGGGGCTAAGATTATGTAGAAACATTGTTTCATAAAACTTCACAAGGATGTTCGAGACATGCTTGAAGAAGATTCCACACCATAGTTAAGGTTCTCGAGTAAGGTTATGTACAAACATTGTTTCATAAGACTTTACAAGGATGTTCGAGACATGCTTGAAGAAGATTCCACACCATAGTTAAGGTTCTCGAGTGAAGTGGCCCGACCCTGATCGGCTGACATTGCACTTCTAATGCGCGCGGATAGTATATATATTTTAATAAAGGTTTTTTGCACAGATTCAGTTTTAAATGATTATTACTAATACTAACTACACACATAAAAGGCAAGTGTACCTATCGTGAGGTAATATAGTGTTGGTAAGAACCGAGTATCAATCCGTGGACACACTAAGCCTACTCAACAACCCTCATAATTGACTATTAATTTTGATTTAGAAAATGATAAGTTAAACAAAATAACAATAAATAAAGATATATACAGATAGATTGAGACTTTTGGTGATTCTTTCAATGAAGTAAGGCTGTTATCCTAATTTAGATTACACTTATGCAACTATGATGAATTGGTGATGTGATTAAAGATATTGATTAAAGTAATTATGTTAATGTTTATAAATGTGAGCTAGCATGATTTCTCGTCTATCCGCTCCGTAGTAACTAGGACCACGTCAGGTTGAGATTTACTGCTTAGGTCAAAGCCCTAGTAATCTTGGTAAATCTTTTATGTCCTTTTCAACATACGATTTCTGAAAACATAACTTAATGTAAGAAGAGAGTTGATCAAGTTCCTTTCCAACATACCATTAATTTTAGAAAATCATAACAATTACTGTAGATTTCTCAGACTAATAAAAGTGAACCCGTAAATGATCAGAAAGTTAAGGTGATATGATTTCTAATAACCATCTCTAATTAATTAGCCATACATTTGTTATGAATAAAAGTTGATCATACGTTTTTCAACCGTGTATGACAATCACAATTACGAATCAGAAGTTTATAACTTCTCATTCAAATGTAGGTGCTACCCATCGAAAGTTCTCCCAAGACCACCATAACATTAACATAATATAAATCACACCATTAGTTCATCACAAATTACATAAGGTTTCACTAAATTAGGATAACAAATGAAGTTTAGTTCATAATGAGCTTGAACCTAACAACAAAGATAGAAGATAGTAATGAAATCATCGATAAATTAGAACAATC
>BJCN01281679.1:0-19182 GCA_018326445.1 Flaveria brownii
GGTATGGGTATGGGTATGGGTATGGGTATGGGTATGGGTATGGGTATGGGTATGGGTATGGGTATGGGTATGGGTATGGGTATGGGTATGGGTATGGGTATGGGTATGGGTATGGGTATGGGTATGGGTATGGGTATGGGTATGCGTATGCGTATGCGTATGCGTATGGGTATGGGTATGCGTATGGGTATGGGTATGTGTATGCGTATGCGTATGCGTATTCGTATGCGTATGCGTATGCGTATGCGTATTCGTATGCGTATGGGTATGCGTATGTGTATGGGTATGTGTATGGGTATGTGTATGTGTATGCGTATGTGTATGTGTATGTGTATGCGCATGTGTATGCCCGTGCATATACGTATGTGTATGTGTATGTTTATGTATATGTGTATGTACATTTTTATGTATGTCATGTTTATATGTCATGTTTATTTATGTCATGTATAGTTTGATAACCTTTTTGAAGAGACCTGTTTTATATATAATTATTTATCGCATTTATTGTATATATGAATATGCGCATCTTTTTGTATATGTTGGTTGACAAAGTTGTATATACATGTGTTATAACACAATAGATATGATAATTGATAAGAGTTATATTAAATTGTGAAATCCGAGTTCTCTAGACTTTGTAGATTGTTTACATTACTTTTTAGAAATTTCTAAGCAACACGTCAATGATTTAGGAAAAACATTTTTAATGTTTAAGTGATGATGCAATGCGTATTGTCAGTATGTTGAAATAATTTTTTCCCACATACATGACAATGGGTTTCTACAATTATATATGACATGAAATTAGTAGGACGAGGAATATCTTCATGCTTTATAAATAGAAGACCTTTTTGCTCCAAGAACATGTATTTCATCAACAAATGATGAGATGTTTGATGCAATTGCTAATTTTATGGCAGAGTAGAATGTAAACAAAGAAAATGTAGATGAAGATGGAACTGGTTTTGACCTAGAATGTAATGCAGTATTCAATGAGTTGAATACGTTATACCTCGATTGTAGTTAGATTTTTTCCTTAAAGTTCTTAGCAAAATGGATGCATATCAAGGTCATCAACAAAAAGACTGATTGTTCATTTAACCAACTTTTATAGTTTTTGATAGTTGCATTCCTGAAATAAAATCAAATTCTAGCCTCACACTATGAAGCTAAGAAGATGTTAAGAAAGACTTGGCTAGGATATGAATCTACCCATTCTTGTGTTAATGATTATTCTCTATTTTAGAAAGAAAACAAGTTGATGCAAAACTATGTGGTTTCTAGCAACAACAATTGGTTGGTAAAAACACAAAGGGGAAGAAAGTACCTCAAAAAGTGTTATGCTACTTTCCTTTTACTACTTGTATTCACTGAGTATATAGTTCAAGATTCATCGAAAAAGAAAACTCAAAACTCTTAATTGATACGACATGCTGGACTGGACACTCAACGGATGGTATGATACGTCATCCCGTTGATGGGAAGGCATGACAAGAATTTGATAAAAGATATCCTAATTTTGCCAAAAGAACTCATAAACGTGTCTTTTTGTTTGGCTGGTGATGGTTTTAATACATTTGATTACATGAGTCAATATTACAGCATGTGGCCGATAATGTTAACAACATATAACAAGCCACCATGATCATGTAAGAAGCAGTTTACATTTATGTTGACCTTACTACTTCTGGACCCAAATCTCCTATAAAGGACATTGATGTTTTCTTAAAGCCTTTAATAGATGAGTTGAAAATATTGTGGGTAGAAGCAGTTCAAATGAGAAATGTATCAGTGAAACTTATATTCAGGATGCGTACAACTCTATCATGGACTATTAATGATTTCCCTTCTCAAAGTTATGTGCTTGGATGGAGTGGTCAAGGTCATATGTCATGTTACACTTGTAATGTAGACACACCCTCATGCATTGCAAAAAAATAAAATAGTTTTTATTCCTTATAGACTATTCTTGACTAAAAGAATAGTTTTAGGGATGATCTTTGTTTAATGATAAAATATAGACAAGAGATCCTCAAGTTTGGGTAATGCTACAATATTAAAACAACTAAAACACCTCCTTGATCATGTTTCAGATAAACATCATATGCATGGAGGTGTGAAAAGAAAATGTGGTGTGACTGAGTTGAATTGGACCAAATCGAGTATCTTCTTCAAGCTAGAACATTGGTCTTCTAACATTTGAAAACTCAATCTTGATGTCATGATTGTAGAAAAAATGTTTATGAGATCTTGTTGGGTACTTTGATAATGAATGAAAAAAACAAATAACACACAAAGAATAAGACAAAACTTGAAAAATATGGGTATTCGACCTAACTATGCTAGGAAAGAAAAAATAACAAGGTCTATCATCCACATGCTTCTTATTCTTTCATACCAGGTGATCTTGAACTTTTTGTCGAGGAGTGACACTACCTGATGGTTTTGCATCAAACTTTAAAAATAAAGCGCTCTCTAATTATTCAAAGATAACTGGAAGATTTTCACATCCTCATGCAACAATTGCTACCAATGGGGGTCAAAGTAGGTCTCCTAAAATATGTTGATGTTTATTATTTATTTTTGTTGAAGAATGTCAACAACTGCTAATTATGTTATATTAATTATATATTTATGCCACGAGGGGGATGACAAATCCGACATTGTGTCACTCCCTCGCTTAAAGCAGAAACACGAGGATGTAACGGACAGGATCGTCATAACACATTGATTATTAAGGTGCATACTCACACGTGTCACCAACGAACGCGAGAAGTAAAAGTTGTCTTACAGCCTAAGTCCCTACAAAAAAGTTCTTGTAGCCGTACTTATCAATCCAGCCCAAATAAATATCAAGTTCACAACGAGAGTATGTTCTTATCTAACGCTTTCTCAAATTACAAATAGATAATCTATATCCACAATTTCCCAAATAAGTATATCACAAGTAGCACGTAAGACAGGCTACTAAGCATAGCCAATAATACACTTAGAATATTAACATGTATATCATCACACACGTTACTACTACAAAGCTGTTAATAGATGAAGTGTAGAAGATGACGCGCGAAGAAAGTTGACGTACATTTCTACATGTCATAAAAGTTATGTCATATTCAAAAATAATTATAGAAAAAATGACACGTGTTTTGCCGTGTCATCTTTGTCCATCATCTTTAAAAATTGTATGCCCATGTTAAATTCCCCATGCCTCTAAATCAAATTTAATCTTTGCCTTAATTTCTCCAAAACGATCATAGATAATGACCCCTTGCCACTCTGCCTATTACCTCCCTCCGTCACCGACCACCCTATCACCGACCTCCATCACCGCTTCCATTCAAATCATTCACATTGTTGTCACCGCCTCAATTCTCCTTAGAATTACGGAGTTTTAAGGTTATATTTGAGGTGCAATTCTTTCTTTATTAATCCATAGTGGCAAACCTAATTTTTATTTGTTGTTTATTGTTTTAATTCATCTTTAAATTTTAGTATTTGTATTTGAGTTCTTGTTACTCTAATTAGCCCTTTGTAACATGATGTATTAGTGTTTCTAGATGTTTATTGTGTTTTTCTTGTATTCTGGCATTTGATCTTAAGGCATTGATCGGCTAGACCTTCTAGGCTGGGATTGGTTTCATGTTTCATTTACATGGGCAACTTGCATATGAATACTAAACTGTCAACAAGTAGATGATCAACATATATGAAGTAGTAATCTAAATTAAATGAACATAAATCATCATTAAAACTATTTACAGGCCACAGTTACATAAAGATAAAGAAAGAAAGAAAGAACACAAAGTCACATGCATATATGGTTATGTTATGCTAGTACCACTGTATGGATCAACACAAACATAAAAATCGATCTCATAAGGAGAATGCGGAATGCAATCGCTCACGGTAATAAGAAGAAGTAGAATCAAAAGCACATGAACACAATCGTAAATAACTTTAATATATTTCTCTCTGATTTGGGAATGATTACAAGACGTATAAAAATCAGGAAATGAAAAAAGCTCACTGATTGCACCACAAAACTTCTATATATAGTAATTCAAGAAGTTCTCGTACGAACACATTTCTCGTGTGACTAGATGTTGTCGCGTGAGAATCAAGTTGTCGCGCGAGAAGTTTAGGTTCTCGCGTGACTAGATGTTGATCTTGATCTTTATTTGATTTCCCAAGCCTTTAGGTTCAACCCCTATAATCTCCCCCTAGGCTCGGTAAATCAATGTGTTTAGAAGTCCAAATCTTCAACCTTGTAACTGCTCCCATAAGCATACATCTTGTTGTCCAGGGCCTTCGTAATCAACCAACCGAACTGTGCTGCCAAAAGATGAACTGATTCATCAGCTACAATTGGACAAGCCTGCAACCTCATCAAATCTTCCTTTCCAAACTTAAGCAAATATACAAGGTTGATGATACGGTAATCTTTATTAACATAGTGAATTAACACGTGTCCCGTCTCCTTTTCATAACTCCACCATATAAACTTAGACAAGTTGTTAATTGGCACTGGAGCATGAATAGGGATCTTCCTTACATATGTCGGATGATTATAAACCCTTATCTTCATTGTCTTGTTCGCATTTGCGTCAATCCGGGTCTCATCTTCAATGACTTTAGATTTGGCTGTTTTGAAGTCCTTGAAGTTGGTTCTGCTATGCCTCCATATCATATTTCTAATCCAGTTTCCTTTACCATGATTTGCTGGATTGATGAATGGAACATGACCCATGGCATATAAATTTGATGCTCTGAGAGTATGAAAGTCGTGTTCATCCTGATAATACTCTATCGCCCCAATTCGTCTCGTAATCACATATAACTTCTTCTCAGCATCATACACCCAACTAATAATAGGTTCTAAGTTTCGTATCTTGTGAAAGGTTTGGAATGTCTCAGCGTGTGTATATAAGCTGGCGATGGAGGAGCCTCAACAGTAATATTACCGACCTGACGTACGACACTTTGACAATTTGATCTACTGTCCTGTCAGTCGTTTCACTAGAACTTGTCTCTCCAACTATCTCTCCTTCTTCAATCAAGATATCAAAAAATAAGTCTTTAAGAGTATTTTTGAATACATCTGTATTGCCTATAGTCTCCTCTAAATCATCAAACGAACCAAAATCTTCATCTTCTTCCTTAACATTCAACCGTTGCTGGAAAGAGTAAAACTCCTTTTCATAAGCCGCTTTGGTGGTAGGATGTAAAGGTGTATAGTCAACTGTATCATCAGAAATTGGTCTGGCGATATTACCAGTGCCTAATGTTCCAGAAGCACCAGTAGCAGCACCCATATCTCCTCCTTATTATCATCAGGATCGTTTTTATCCTCATCTCCGTTATTATCATCTCCTTCATCACCATCATCACAATCATCATCCATATCATCCTCTTCATCAAAAATGAATTCTACCATATCAAAATCATCAACTAGATTTGGAATAGGCATATCATGCTCAGGCTCTACAAACGCCTCTCTAGTAAAATGTACAATTGATCCTTACTATCCTGAATAGGATTAGTAGATAATGAAGGCTCTTGATCAACATTAGCATTGTCAGTTGTCCTTTCTGTATCTATGATATGATCATCAGTAGGTTTAGATCCAGCAATTTGTTGTTTACTTGATTCTACAACTTCCGTCCTATGTAATGAAGAATTGACAGGGGAAGTGAGACCTTGTAGGTTCTGTTCCATGATCTCAACATAACTAAATATAAACCATGTTTACGTTCCAAACTCTTTATCCTCTCATCCTTCTCTTGCAAACTCCAACACATATCATCAATCAATTGTGTCTTCTCATGTAGCTCTCTCTCTAACACGCTAACCCTCTACTCTAAAGTAACCCTGGTAGATGAAAATCATGCAGACTCAATTGCGATCGAGGATCTAGAATAGTAATTAGAAAATCAGCTTCTCCAAATAGATCATCATGAGTCTGCTCCCTCAGAGGTTTCCTCAACACGTCATCAACAGTGGGCATAGATGATGATATTACAGTTGTTGATTCTATAACAATCACGGATGTAGAAGCCTCACTTACCATGACTCCAATATCACACATAGGAATATCATTAGTCGACGCAGTGGTCATTGGGGTCTAACGCTTTCTCAACACTCCTTATCCTTTACCTTTCCCACGTGGACTAGCCCCAGCCATTCTAGCCATTCTCTTCCTTCTTCCCATTGTAGTAAGTACCTCTTCTAGGACAAAACCTACATCACGTTCCTCAGCAGTGGGTTTGGCATGAGTTTCTTGTACTCTGAGACGTTCTTACCGCACATATGGTATGTTCCTGATCTGATCACTGTCGGTGTCACTCCCACTTTCACTGAACCAAGTGTTCACTTCATCCATATATGATCTTTCAGCACCCTAAGAACTTTCAGGTGCTTCTTGTGTAGCACTAGTAGATGTACCAGCTATATCATCTCTGTGAACATGGGGAGTCTTTGTCTCTTGTGGTCGTGCCTCTACTTCGAACTCCTCAACAAATCTCCCAAGCTTAGAAAAATGGGATCCATCCTAGGAATTTCCTCGAGTTCCTATCAAATATGTGAATATGTCTTTCTTCATCACCATAACAACATAGGTGGATGAATTAGACACAACTAACTCAGGATGAGCAGCATTCATTATCATCTTTAACAATTGAGGGCATATATTGTACTTCTTCCCCACAGTGGCTATCACGTTCTTCTGCATCTCTAAAAAAGATCGCATTAGATATGCTATATGGTAGATCATCAAGGAATGATGCCAGCAGGGATCCGAGTACAACACTCAGACTATCCATGCCAGCTTTCAGATTGCTGAGACAATGGATCACCACTTGAAACAAGTATTTCCAAAATAGAGGTAAGTAATCCTTCTCCAATGATGGGTATCGGTGACTATATCCCACTTAGACTAAATAGTCCTTGGCTGCATCATCATCTATCTTCACCAGTGCATGAGGCTAATCCTATAATAGTAATACACTGTGGATCACCTCTGTTGTAAAAAATAACCTCTTGCCCTTAACAGTGGAAGAAATACAGGGTTCTCCATCTTTGTCTATCTCATTAGCTGCTGTAATCCAAAAATGATCAATGACATTAGTGTATATGGTAGGATTAGCTGAGGTAGCATGATCTGTCCGAGAGGTCTTTAATCCTTCAATCAGAGATCCAAATAATGCTTTGGCTTCTTGTACATCTCCAAGATATGCTATAGCATTGTGGTTTTCGTTGAGAACCATAGGTCTCCCCATTTGAGCTATTAAACAAACTTGATAAGTACACAAAGCATCTTGAAAATTTCACTCAGAAAAAAATTTCAACATTTAGAAAAATTTTGAAAAATTGGACTTCTCGAGAAAAAACTGTAAGTTCTCGCGCGAAAACAACAAGTTTTTAGTTTCAATTTTTCGCGTGACAAGTTAAGTTATCGCATGAAATTGAATTTAACTAAAAGTCAATTTCTTACGTGACAAGTCAACTTTCCACGCGATTAGTTTAGTCTGATTCTGAAAGTTTTCGCATCTGTTTATGTTCAAGGAACTTATCGCATGCGAAAAGTCTGTTTTCTTTTAGATTTTCAATCTAACATTTTTAGAGTGTTTTAACCAGTAGAACATGTTCAATAGATGACTTTTAAGTCATTATTAAACTTTACAATGTTAAATTTGTGCAATTTATCATGTATTAGTCCTTTTAAAAATCGTTCAAGAATCAAAGACATTCAAATCGTTGCTATTAACATCAATATACCTTAACAAGTGATTGGGAATCAATAGGCAACCTCAATAAACACTACTATCAAGTTAGACAGAAGTGAAATTTTTAGAATTTGTTGTATGAATAGTAGGTTTTGGCGCAACCGTTGAACTTATAGTACTCTGACTTCTCGCGTGAAAAGTCAGAGTTCTCGCATCTTGAACTTTTCGCTTCTGCTGAACTTTTCACGTGAAAAGTTCATTTTTTTGAACTTTTAGCTTTTTAATTTTTAAAATTTTCAATTTTAACCATCTTATTAATCCTTTTGATTTGTTATGAAAATAATTATATTTAATTAAGTGTTTACGATTATTCAAACACCCTTAATTTTTGAACATTTTGTAAAACTAAAACTAAAACATGAAAACAAAATACACTTTTAAGAAAAAACAAATTGACATAATAACTATTATAATAAATTAATTATTTTTGATAATGTAGCGGTTGAAACTAGAGGCTCGGGAAATCAAATCAAGATGAAGATCGAGATCAAAGTCCATGCGAGAACCAAAGTTACTGCTTCTCGCGCGACAACAGCTAGTCGCGTGAGAACTATTGTTTTCGCGCGACAACTTCAATTTGTTATAAATAGAAGTTTATTCTTTGTAATTAGAGGGATAGAAAGCTTTTTCAATTTTCTGATTTCACTTGTATTGTAAACACTTCAAATCAGAGAGCAATATACTTTGATTTCTTCATGTTCAGGTTGATGTGTGCTTGATCCTTCTTCTTCTTCTTCTTATTACCATGAGCGATTATATTCCGCGTTAACTTTATGAGGTTGATTTATGTATTGATGTTGATTCTTACAATTGGTATCAGAGCCTTGTTGCTCTAGATCGATTGAATTGAGGATTGGATAAGTGTTTTGAGGAGTTCGTGAGAATTGAATTCATTGTTAACTTGATCAAATTTGAAGATAATGAAATTGTTAAGTTCATTGATTGGAGAAGTGATGGTGTTTTAAGCTTAATCCGAGATTAATTGAATCAATTAGAGACAATTAGGATCTTTATTGAACCTAAATGACTAATTGAACACTTAATTAATCAAATTTTAACAAATTTGGTGATAGATTGAAGCTAGAAACCTTCGAAATCGAATAGATCAAACAAGAGAAAACTTGTTTATTTTCTATGAAAAGTTGAGTTTTCGCGCGATAAGTTCTTTTCACAAGAGTTTGTTACAAATGTTTGTTACAAAAGATTCCTTTCACGCGAAAAATTGAATATTTTGCAAGATTTAGTTACAAAACTATCCGTGCGAGAACTTTGCATTGTTCACGGGAGAACTTTCATATTTCACATGAGAAGTTGATCATTCGCGGTATAACTTTGAGTTTAAAGAATTTATGAAGAATTTAATTTTCTAAGTATAAATGGCTAATCTAAAGCACATCACTGCCACTTTGAATCTCGACAATAAGATTGGCACAAGCACTAAGCCACCTCGTTTGCTCAATGAAGAAGATTACCCAGACTGGGCTTATAGGTTTGAGAAACATGTCATCTACACTGAACCGCAGATGGTTAGATCTATCAAGCAAGGTCCATACATTCCGGTATACAAGAATGACAAAGGAAATTTGATTACTAAACCTAGAAATTTATGGATGAAGAGGATTTGAAAAGGATGGAGCTTGATAACAAAGTGTATGCTACCATCACCATGACACTTACAACCGAGATTGCACAGAAGTTTAAAGATTTTACAAAGGCTATGCATCTTTGGGATGCAATGGAGGAACAAATCATGGGAAATAAAGACATGAGAGACATCATGAAAGACATGCTTAACTAAGAGTTTAATATGTTTAATCATATTCTTGGATAAACTTTGGACGCTCAGATGTCTAGGTTTGTGAAGCTGATCACTGAAACGAAGAGTGCAGGAACTACTTTGGAGAATATAGAAGTAAAAAAAAGCTGTTAAATTCTCTACCATATAGCTGGAACAACAACTGCACTTACATCTAGAGAACCAAGGATCTGTTTATTTTTTCTGTAAGTGATCTTATCTCAACCATCAAATCCTATGATATGGATGATAAGCAAAGGGCTGCAAATTATATCAACACGATGGAAGCTGAAGCATCAACATTGTATGCCAAAATGGCTAGTAATCCAAATTACTATGTCAGCTATTCCTAGTTGTGTTAACAACAACAGTCAGCAACTTCTGCTCATCTAACAGTCAAAGATCAACCATTGCCTCAATCCTTTTCTCAATACCAAACTTCTTATCAAAATCCTTATGCACAAGCTCAAATCCAACCACAACATCAAACCTACTCTCAAATTCAAGCTCCTCAACCAACACAACAGGCTTATGTTGTAAATTCTCAACCTACCAAACAAACCATTTAGATAGCTAAAGAGCACCTGGCTCTATTTACCACTTTCATGAATAGCTATGAAGCCTTTTCTGTTAGAAAGCTTATTGCACCAAACATCTTGGTTGATGACTTACAACAAGTTAATCCTGATGATGAAGACAATTTATTTTATGAAGAGCATGGTGAAGACAATTTATTTCTGATTTTATGTCTGATGATTAGTTGAAAGGTGTATTTATCAAGGAAGAGGGGATTGAAGCTGAGATAATTGATAATGTTGAGAAGGAACAGGTGAAGGAAGTAGAAACAGAAAAAGTGCAGGAAAGTGATGAAATAGCTATTGAGATCACTCCAGCTCAATCTAAAGAAAAGGAAACAAAGACTATCGAGTTCACTCCAGTCAATATTGAAGAAGTCAAAGAAAAAGCTATAGAGTTGACTCCAGCTAAAGAAGAAAACAAATCCATAACGTTTCAGACCACTCCAGGATCAAAACTAGAAAAGATTATGAAGAAAGCCTTCATGGTGAATGTTGTCCATGAAGAGAGAAAAAAAAGCAAAAATCAATGAGGTATATACTCTTCTTTGTTCAAATGATTGTGTTGAGAAGTATAAAGATACAAAGTTCACAACGAACACTAAATCTTAGAGGTTGAGAAACTTCAATATCAAGCACATAAATATAAAACAGATTAAAATATTTTTAAGGAAAAGATAGATGATTTAAACCAATCGATTTATCAGTCTAAATTGGATCTTTATGATAAAGATTATAACATAAACGATTTAACAACTCGTAATAATGAACTATCTTTGGAAATCAATAAACTAAACAGTGAACTTTTATCTGCAAAATTGATAGTTGAAAATTTTGAGTTATCTTCAAATATGGTTCAAGGTATAATCAAATCTCAAATGACTGAAAATTAATTGTGGTAAAGGTGGAATTGGTTATTCTAACATTGCACCACCGATTAACCATGATTATACTTCATTGCCTTCATCAAGTTACATTTGTGATGAAGAGACCTATGGATTAGGTTTCCAACCAAAATCTGACTTAACACCTTTAGTCAATATGTCACTGACTATTGACCCTATCATATAAACTGAAATTAAAGTTCATCATGATAATTCTTTTGTAGAAAGTGTGAAGATGGATGGGTTAATTAAAGAATGAGGAAGTGACAATAAACTAGTTTTTAAGAAACATAAAATGTGTAATGAAAAAACTTCTTGTAATCCATCGTCAATGATCAACGAAAGTTCAGATGTTTCTAGTACTATAAATGTTTGTTAAACAATGTGTAACAAACAAAAGAAATTGAAATCCAAAATACATTTTAAGACCAATGAAAGAAAATGAATCACAACATCTATATCTGACTTGAAAAATGATTTCAAGAACATATTTGTTTCAAAAGACAATATTGATAAAAAAGATCATATTTTTAAAGAAACTAAGGCAAGTTTCTTTAACAATAAGTCTCCTATTATTGCTAACTCTGTGAAACAAGATGTATGTAGATCAGGTACAAAAGAAATTGGTCCTACTCCAATACCTTCCATTCATAAGGATAAAGCTAAACTTAAAGGCTCGTTAGCCTCAGAAGAGAACCATGCTCTTAGGACAATTCACAATGAAAAGAAAAAAACGAGAGACTATTGAAGAATCTATTGGCCAAAGACATAATAAAGCTAGATTCTACGATAACTATGGAAGTTATCATCAGCAGTTTGAGAAAACAACTTGAGAGAAAAATGTGTATCATAATTCTATTGCATATAATAGAAAACAATTCTTTCGTAATGCAAAATTTAAGAGAAATTTGAATCGGTCAACATCTTTACTGATAAAAAGAAATGATCAATCAAATACAAATTTGCAAAAAGAAAATACAAACAAGATATCTTTACATGTCAATGATAATAATGTAACTTCCACACAAACTAATTTCAAGAAATTGGTTACAAAATTGATCAAACCAATTTGGCAAAAGAAAACTAAAACAACTCAATCTGAAGCTAACATTGTTAAAGATTATATCTTCAAAGATAAAAGATATATGGTATTGAAATCTGTATCATATTTAGATGAACGTTTTGTACTCAAATCAACCATGGTTTGGGTTCCTAAAAATGAGTAATTGATTCATTTATGCAGGAACATCATAGACCCAGCATCAACTGTGTTTGGCACGTTGACAGTGGATGTTCAAGGCACATGACCTGTAATATATCCCTATTGAACAACATAAAATCTTACAATAGAGGATATGTTATATTTGCTGGAGACATAGATGGTAAGATTACAAAGAAAGGTATAGTGTCTAATGGTGTGTTAAGCTTTGAAGATGTCAATTTTGTAGAGGAACTAAAACATAACTTGTTAAGTGTCTCTCAAATTTGTGATAAACAATATTCAACATACTTCACTGATAAAGAATGTCTTATTCTAAAACCTGGATTTATAATTCCTGATGAGTGGATCTTATTGAGAACTCTGAGAGACAAAGACATGTACTTACTTGATATGAATAGATCTCATTCATTTATAATGTGTGTTGTTTATTGTCTAAAGCCTTGGAAAGTGATTCATTGTTATACCATCATCATCTTGGTCATGTAAATATTAAAAATATGAACAAGTTGGTTAGAGGAAATCATGTTGTTGGCTTGCCTTTGAAAGATTTCAACTCACTGAACATTGTCTGTCATGTTCAAAAGGCAAACAACATAAACTTCATCATAAACCAGTTGCTCATATAAAAATTGACTCTATACTTCAACTGATACACATGGAATTATATGGTCCAGTTAGTGTTTCGAGTTTAGGAAATCGTGCATATTGTTTAGTAATGATGATTTCTCTAGATTTATATTGGTTTTCTTCTTAGAAACCAAAGATTATATGCCTCATTTGCTCATAAAATTCATGATACTCGTGGAGAATTAGACTGATAAAACAATCAAGTGCATTCAGGTGATAATGGAATAGAACTCTGCAACCATACATTGGATGAATTTTATGATTCAAAGGGGATAACTAGGCAATTTAGTTCTCAGAATACCATAACAAAATGGAGTTACTGAAAGACGAAACAGAACCTTAATTGAAGCTGCCAGAACAATGTTATCAGCAGCCAAATTACCATCATTCTTTTGGGCTGAAGTTGTTAACACTGCATGTTATGTTCAGAATCGTGTGTTAATCACTGAACAACAGAATATGACTCCTTATAATATCTTTTACAAACATAAACCCAAAGTCAAATATTTCAAAACTTTTGAATGTTGTTGTACTTTGTTAAACACATTTGATTCCAAATAAAAATTTAATGAAAAAGCTGATGAATGTTATTTTGTTGGATATTCAGCCAACAAAGTAACATATCGGGTTTATAATAAAAGATCTAAATAAATAATTTAGTCATTTAATATTGATTAGCATGAGTTTAACAAAACATATGCAGATTCTGCACCTTCATGGGTATATGATTATGCTTAATTATTTGAAACATTTAATCAATTATCTGTTGTTTCCACAACTACTCTACCTTTAAAGTCCTCAGTTCTAGATATTTTTGCTAATGATATTAGATCTATTCATTCTCAAGCAAAAGGAGTACATTCAGATATACATTCTCCTTCATCTACTTCAGCTGCTCCACAGGCTTCTGAATCTGATATGCCTCATTCTGAGCCAGTTGTTTAGCAAGCTCCACAAATTTCTGATCAGAGTTCTTCTTCTACTCAAGTTGATACAATTGATACCATTCTAGTTCCCTTTGATGATTTATCTATTAATAATGATAATCAACAAGAGGAAGACATTGTTTATCAACCGGAAGGAGGGAACACTGCTGAAGAACCAGTGGGTCATATGTATAATCTAGATGAAGTTATCACCGAAGATGCTATTCCTAAGCTGAGATTTCATAAAGATCATCCAACTGAAGCTATCATAGGTCTATTACCGCAGAGAGTTCAAACTCGAAGCAGTTCTGGTGCAATAAATACATGTTTGTTCTCATGTTTCATTTCTCAAATAGTGCCAAAGAATATTGAGATTGCATTGAAAGAAAATAGTTGGGTAGAGGCTATGCAAGATGAACTGTTGCAATTCAAGAAGCTGAATGGATGGCATCTGTGTGAACTACCAAAGGGTAAGTTATCGATTACAACAAAATGGATATTCAAGAACAAAACGAATGAAAAGGATGTGATTTTTCGTAATAAGGCCAGACTTGTTCAAGGATTCTATCAGATATAAGGGCTTAATTATGAAGAAGTATATGCTCCTGTTGAAAGACTAGAAGCTATACAAATCTTACTGGCTTATTCTTCATCCAAGAACTTCATAGTTTATCAGATGGATGTCAAGACTTTATTCTTGTATGGCAAAATAAAAGAAGAAACCTATGTTTGTCAACCATCACGTTTTGAAGATCCAGATCATCCTGATTATGTTTACAAGTTAGAAAAAACACTTTATGGCTTACGTCAAGCACATCGTGTTTGCTATTCTACTCTCACTGTACTTGCAAATGATTATACAAGTGGTGCTATTGATCAAATTGTTTTCTTAAGGAAGACTCGTGATAATCTCATTCTAGTTCAAGTTTATGTTGATGATCATCTTTGGATCTACAAATGATGTGCAACGAATTTGAAGCAGTGATGAAGAAGAAATTTGAGATGAGTTGTCTTGGTGAAATGACGTTTTTCTTGGGCATCCAAATTAAACAAGATGATAAGGGTATACTGATATATCAAGAAAAGTATGTTCATAGTATCCTCGACAACTACAAGTTTCATGACTCCAAGATAGCTCTAACTCCTACGTCTTCTCGTCCTACTTTGACTCCAAATCTCAAGGGAGAAGATGTTGATCAGCATATGTATCGATCAATGATCGGATCTCTGATGAATCTTACTGCAAGCACACAACAAATTCTGTTTCTTGTTCATCAGTGTGTATGTTATCAGAATAATCTAAAGGAATCTCACATGAAAGCTGTATAAGTGGATTTTTAAAATATCTCATGGGACAACCAACACTTGGCTTTTGGCATCCTAAATATTCTATTTTAAATTTATTTACTTACACTGATAATGATTATGCAGGTTGTAACTTGGACAGGAAGTCAACTACAGGTGGATGTCAATTTCTTGGCAATAGGTTGACTTCATGGCAATGCAAGAAGCAGCAGACAATATCCACATCAACTGTGAAGGCTGAATATGTGGCTACATGAAGTTGATGTTCACAAATTGTTTGGATTCAACAACAACTACTTGATTATGGCCTTAACATTTATGACACTAAACTTTTGTGTGATAATACTGCAGCGTTAAACATTATAAAGAATCCTATCTAACATTCGTAGGCAAAACACATAGACATCCAAATGAATTTTATCCGTGATTGTTTTGAATGAAAACTTATCCATTTGGAATCTGTTTCCACGGATGACAAATCGCTTATTTGTTTAGTAAGGCGTTTGATCATTCCATATTTGACTTTTTAGTCCAATCAATAGGAATGATTAACTTTGATTAACACTTATTCTTACACCCTTTCTAAAATATTTTTCTTTGTTTTTAGTTAAAATTGTTATTTTCTTTCTAGCTAATCACAATTTTTTAGGGAGAAATTTGAAAAATATACTTACAAAAAGATTATGTTCTTAAGGGAGTAAATAGTTGTAACACCCGGATATTTTTAAAAGATTGTAAAAGAAAAATAAAAAGAAGGAAATGTAATTTAACCTAAAGTGAGGGGTTAAACATTCCAAAGTACAAAATCTTATATAATTTTGTACAAAAGTGGCATAGCCGCCCATGCCATGCTACTTTTCACCTTTTCGTCGATTTTTAGAGAGAGAAAGAGCAGAAGCTCTCGAATATTTGAAGAACAAGAAGAAGAAGTCAAAGTTAAGGTAAAGATTTAGTGTTTTTATGTAGTTCTTGGCTAGAATTAGCCTCGGTTATGTGCTTATATGTGTTTATATGTCTTCGAATGTGTATTTGGTGGGTTTCTAGGTGTTTGAATCCTTTGGAAACTTCAAGACTTGGAGTTGAGACTTGAGAGTAGCAAAGGTGAGTTCTAGACCCCGTATTTTACCTATTTTAAACTTTCTTTGGGGCTGAAAATGTATCAAAATGATTTTAAAAATGTTATGAATGCTTGCCCGTATTTGTCATAGTTGCATGATGATGTTTTATGAATGTTTATGTGGCATATATGTTTAGAATAGTTGTAGTAAGCTTAGAACAGGATGGTATAAATATTAGGGTGTGAAAACAGCTTAGAAATATGTTAGAAAGGTGTTCATGCGTCTAAATAAGGCCCATGCATCCAAATTTTCCTTAGAATAGTTCTATGTATGATCAACCGCCCAAACATCCTCAACCGCCTAAAATTTTTCTTAGAAAGTTCTAAGTAAGCCCATACGTCTAAATAGGCCCAACCTCCTGAATAGTGCCTCAACCATCTAAAAATGCCTTAGAAAATTTTAAGTGTAAGCCCAACCGTCTGAATAGTAGCCCATGTGTCTAGGATTTTGACTCAGACGCCTAAGTGTGGACCAAACATCCAAATAGTACCCATGCGTCTGAGATGGTCCAAATGCCTAAGTGTTGAACCGCCCAAATAGTGCCCATGCGCCTAAACAGGCCTCATGCGCCTGCATAGTGCTCATGCGTCTAGAACACTTAGATTATTTTCTGAAATTCTGAGTAAAACAAAATCATTAGAGTTTGACCCAAGTTTGACTTAGGGTTTTTAATTGCTATTATATTTGCATTATTATACGTTGTGCCTATGGCCATAGTAATTATTATTGTGTGAGTTATGTGGTGTGCCTATGATCATAAATGCAAGTATTATCCTTAACATAGTGAAAGAGAAATAATAAAGAGAAGTGAAACTTAATTAAAAAGTTAATAAGTCTTGCAAGCATACAAGAGGTGCATGACCTTGTTGTCGTTAGCTCAACTGTGATGCAGGTTAGCTACCCTGATAGTGCTCACGGGGCCAATCAATTGATATTGGCGGACCTTTGTAGCATGCCCTAGGTGACTGTGCCAGCCTTGTGTACAGTGATCAGAGCATAGACTAGAGAGGCCCAGCACCAGTTTCCCCACGCATATAGTTTAGGGCATTGCTCATTGGTCCACATAGACAGTGAAAGATAAAGTTAAAAGAGTACAAAATGAACAAGGCATACAGTAAATAAAGAAAGGATTACCTTGCTGTATAGTTAATGCGTGCTCACGTACAAGAGTAAGAGATGTATTTTTACAAAAGAGTATTTTCATATATATACATTACACAAGGTATTTTTAATACTTTTAAAACTAGAACTCACTCAGCAGCGCTGACTTTTATACAGTTTCAGTTGGCAGGTAATTGTTGCTGAGGATGGCACGAGGGTGAAGCTACTCGGCAGGAAAAGACTGGCATCCATTCCTATGTTATTATAATGTTGTTTTGTAATGCAATTGGGTAAAATATTTTCAAAAACCTAAACTTAACCTGAAAATGGGACAAATAGAGGGATGTCAGCCCGAGTAGCTACGTGCCATCAGGTATGTCTTTTATAAATGCATACCGGTATTATGTGCATGTGCTATTTGACTTATGTGTTCTTAGTAGATTTAGATATTGATGTAGTCAGGATAGGAAATGCTTGGGGTGTGAAGAGTAAAGTAAGTGGCTAATCATAACTAGTCACTATCATTAGGAACTTACTATACTTAACATAAAATGAGCAATTTCCTTGAATGACTGTGTTAGTGTTTGAATCTTATAGCATTTAGGAAATGGCTGGACAAAAATCTTCAAAGGCTTCTAGAGGCAGAGGTCAGCCACACAGACTAGGAGTAGTGCTAAGGCTCCTGAGACGACCCATGAGAACCCTGAGGTTCATGGTCGAAGTGAGGAGAACGAGAATACTAGCCTGAATGCCTCATCTAGGGAGGCGATTGCTGATGAGGTACACCAGGTCATGCAGACAGTCTTACCGTCTGTAGTGACCGAAGTTATCAGGGCCGTGAGGAACGAGGAGAGAAAGAAGAAGGAAGATAAGAAAGGGTCAACAGGTAAGGGAAGCAAGGGGAGGAGGAATGACCGGAACCTGAGACCGTGTTGTCCAATGAAGAGGATTATGATTAAGTAGGGGTGACGACAAAGGGGTGTAGTTATGGGGCATTCCAAAGGTGCAAGCCCCCGACCTTCTATGGCAATGTTAATACTACTGTCGCTCATCGCTGGGTGAGGGAAATGGAAGCGGTGCTGGAAATCAGTGAGTGTCACGAAGATCAGAAGGTGAAGTTCACGACTCGCTCTTTTGTCGACTCAGCGTTGGTGGGACAACATCGTCCAAGCTGAGGGTGCCAGAGCCATCGGGAAGATGAGATGGAAGGAGTTGAAGCAGTTAATGATTAAGGAATTCTATCCTCATAGGGAGCTCGACAGGATCGAGAGGGAGTTCCTGCAACTTGAGGCGGGAACAATGACCCACCAGCAGTATACCACCAAATTTAACAAAATGGAGAGGCTGGTGCCGGATCAGGTGACACCGGTGTCAAGAAAGATCAAGAGGTACATCCAAGGATTGTCGGCTGATATTCTCAGGCATTTGATCGCTGCTCAGCCTGGTACCATTCGATCTGTTGTAGACTTGGTGGGCAGGTTGTATGATGAGCGAGAGGAGACTATGGTGGAGGTGAAGAAGACGAGTGATGGTGATAAAAGCTAGGACAGGAAGAGGTTTGGACATGGTGGTTTCACTCCAAACAACAAGAGGATGAAGGTGGATGATCGTACGGTGTCGTTAAGCTCGGGGTTGAAGAAGTGTGGCAAATGTGGAAGGGAGCATACCGGTGAGTGTAGGTTGGGACTGAATGTATGCTTCAGGTGTGGCAAGCCTGGCCACATCGCTAGAGACTGTAGGGTGCTAAAGTGCAATAACTGTGGAGAGGAGGGCCACACGAACAGAGGCTGCAAGAAGACGAGGGCGGAGAGCTCTGGCAGAAGAAGAAGCCGGAGGAAGGAGTAC
>BJCN01281716.1:0-11669 GCA_018326445.1 Flaveria brownii
ATTATTATTTATCATTTCACACTCAATTAGCAGAGAAATTTAACAAAAGTGTACATAGTGGTTATTTTTTTCATTTAGCAGAGTCAGTCAGATACATAATCAAATAGCCAAGTTTCAGTCAGATGCAGACTCAGTCAGAACTTGTTACTGGGTCAGCTTCTGACTCAGTCAGATCTTACTCAGTCAGCACAATCAAACAACCCCTAAGTTTGTGGTGGCTTAGGTGGAGATAATGGTGGTTAACGGAGAAGATGAGGATTAGAGGTCGGAGTTTGCAGATGGTGTTGGAGGATTCGGGTTGTAGGTATTAGGAGCAGGGAGGTAGGTTACAATAGTGAGGATGGTGGTCGTCAGGTTGATTAAGGAAGAGGTGATAGTGGGTCGGTTGCAGGTTGGGTGTGGGTTGGGATGGTGCAGGTTGCTACGAGTTGCAGTGGTGAATGTGGAATCAGTGGTCGGCGATGGTTAGTGGTTGTCAGGTGGTGCTGAAGGCTGTAGGTAATGTTATGTGGTGGTGCTGGCAGGTTGAGGTGGTTAATGGTGATGGTTGTGATGGTCCCCGATGGTAATAGTTGTTATTGTAATGATGGTGAGTGGATCTAGCAAACCAAAAAAACAGGTAAAATGATGAAATTACCACTGAGTTAACATTAAAAATGGACGGAATATCATATTGGATGGTGATGTGCGGGTTTGATGCATGCATAAAGCGTGTGTAACTTTGTATTTTTAACACATAACCATTGTGGAACATGTTGCTTTGTTTAGTTTTATGTGCCGCTGAAGCTTTGGAGTCAAGACACGTACTTATGGAATACTGGAATTCAAACCGAGACATGTATACAAGAGACGGAGAATCAAAACATCAAGA
Organism: Flaveria brownii; assembly: GCA_018326445.1. Classification (NCBI taxonomy): domain Eukaryota; kingdom Viridiplantae; phylum Streptophyta; class Magnoliopsida; order Asterales; family Asteraceae; genus Flaveria; species Flaveria brownii. Next base: position 872 of record BJCN01281716.1, read on the forward strand.
ATTCAATAAACTAGGTCAGAGTGGGTGTAGACTACGGCCATGGGCGTAGTCCACGGTCACCACCACTTCATTTGGGCGTTTTGCACACCTTAGAGCAAAGGACCTTGGCCCTTTTTAGTATGACTCGTCGTAGACTACGACCACTAGACGGTTTTATGACGGGTTCCATCATTTTTGGCCGAGTTATTATTGAGGATTTTGGGATTTTTGACCATGTTATCAAGGGAGAATTCTAGGAGCAAAGGAAGACGAGAAATACAAGTGACAAGTGTATCTTTTGATCATCAAATCCAAGACGGCTTCCCGAATTTATCATATGTTACCATCAAACATGAAAATGAGTGGATAGTTCAACCGTGATCACTTACAGGTGTTGGGTTTGTGTTAGTGAATATGTTCAATCTGAGTTTTTATCATTATTAGTTATGAAATATGCTTTCTACATTTGAATTATTTGATATCTAAATGGATTCATGTATTTAATGTTAATGTTTGAAGAACAATTTAAGGTTTATGGATTCAATATAGCAATCAACCAATTCTCGGTCTTGAAGCATTCCCTACTAATGTCAGAGAGAAGGCTTGGTTAGGGTAATGGGTTTAAAGACAAATTAAGACCAACAAGTTTCCATTGTCCTAGGAATCGTATTTATCATTGTCCTTATGGATGAGGGAATCGAGTTGCGAAAGATGAGGGAATGTAGCCTTTCTTGGCTACACCTGCTATTGCTGCTAGTTCACCTACCACAGGATATAGAGAAAACCAAAGGCATGATATTATGTTGGTATTTGTGAGTTTGTTTTAGCAGTTACATGATTACATCCTAGTATGTGCCCTTCTTCGGTCTAGAATCGCTACGTAGCGGCATATTGGATTCCTTAGTCTAGTAATTACCCTTTTATCATCTCATTGAACTAAATTATGTCTATGTAATTTACCAGCATTGATAATTAACTCTGGTTATACATTATGCTTTTAAATCCAATCCGGGCGTAATCCTCTTTTATTTAATAACAACCAAGTTAATACTTTTTAATTGTTTAGCTTTAATCAGCAAATCAAAAATCAAATCCTTTTCTTAATGTTTATTCAAAGCAAACAATTCAAATCAAATCATTTTAAGTTAATACAGGGTTTTGAAGAAGATGCATGCATTCAAGGGGTCTTGTAGAGGAAAGAGGATCACTCCATCTCCAACTAAATCATCCTAGCTTCATACATCATTAAACCCATCAAATTTATCCAATCCATACACACTAACATTATTCATTATCTGCAAACCAAGCTTCTGAAAACATAACAAACATATAATAAAGAAACGCTTCCCATGAAATTTCCAGATTTGTTACTAGAGCTGATACCAACACCAACCGATCAAATATCAACAACCAAGACCCGTTAATTGTCATTGCTCAGTTCAAGCTAGGTTAGTAGTGTCATTAGAACCTGCATTAATACAAAAAAAACCAACTTCATTACCTTTTCCATCTCATGGTCTCAAGTCAAACCTAAGTCATAATACTTCCATTAATGGCCAGAGTATTGTAGTGTAGTTTACCTATCTCCAAGGCCTGCTGGGGGCATCAGGTGAAACCAAGCTCTCAACGAAGGTACATGCTTCAAGACACTCATCAAGGTGTTGAACCTCTGAAGATGAAGTGTTGTTGGAATCATAAACAATCAATTTCGACCCCAACAGCAACAGCATTTTCCCCTCACTTGAAACGCAAAAGGGAACCGAAAACTGGTCCCTCCCAGGATCAGTGAAATAGGGGATGGAGGCCAACTTAGTCCAGGAATCTTTCACTCCGTAAACCTTCATGACCCATAAGTCTGCACGAATACCACGATAATTACAAAGCACAGACAGAGATTGTCCTAAAGCCCCCAACGTCAAATCCTTGTCACCTTCATCATACGCAGGCTGCAGAATTTCACCATAGGTCTCCTTTGCCAAGTCGAGAGAGACTATGATCCATGAATAAGATGAGCCAAAATCTTTACTGGCGGCCCAATGAAGAGCTCCGTTTGAGTACTTACCAGAATCATCCAAGGGGATACCGTGAGGAAAAGCACCAATCTTCTTCCAATTCCCATACTTTAAAGAGTACATCTTAACGAGGGTGTGATACTTGGCTCTGTCTTTGAAAACACAAGATATCTCAACAACTCTGTAGTCATCCGTGGAGTCTTGGTATCCAAAACCATAGAGCACATAACAACCAGGCTGCGCTTTACGGCCGCAGTGTGGCAGCCTGTTGGACTTTCTGGTGCTAGGGTTCCAGATAAACAGAGTGTCTTCCTCGATGGCTATGCACAGCAGCCCATTGCAAGAACCGACTATCCAGACAGACTTACGAGGGTGCTTCAAAGGGTAATCAAGCTCTGAAGCGTTGAGGGGACTATGATCATAGAGCACATCGTAGAGCCTACAAGTCTTGAGATTTATTTTGGGTAGGGTGCTAAAAAGGAGCCGATGATGTGCATAACGGGTGTTGCATGTTGATAAAGCCAGATGCGATTGAACGAAATGAGGATCGGATATGAGAGAGTACCATAACTTGCAAACAGACCTGCAACGCAGGAGCGATTCAACGGGAAGTCTCACGAGAATTTCCACCATGATATCCTGCAGAAGCGTACGAACCTCTTCTTCAGATTCCGATCCTCTGCCTCTCTTTGCTTCTTGCTGTTTGTCTTCCAGTGCCATTAGGGTTCTTCGCTCATTGATTTTGGGGAAAGTGAGTAATTAGTGGTTACATCATCATCAATTCATCATCATCATTATTATATATCTTCACTTCTGGTCTACAATTACACTCTACCCCTTTTCTTTTGTGTTTTGTTTAATTTTCTTAAAAATCAATTCCACCCTTGCGTCTCATCAGAGTTAGTCTCACTACCCAACACCTACCTTATTATCAGTTTTAACAGTGGCGGAGTTTGACCGAAAATTTAAGAAGTCTGAGGGCGAAAGTAAACTATTTTAAGGGGGGTGAACTCTATATTTTTTTAAAAATTACACTACCGGACCGAAAATTTACACTATCGAACCGAAAATTTACACTATCGAACCGAAAATTTACACTACTGACTAAAAAAAGAGCCCCCGGCCCCTATAAAGCTTCGCCCCTGGTTATAAGTATGAAATTTCACTTTCATAACCGAAACCCACTAGTTTGGTTTGGTTTGGTTTGGCATTGGTAGTGCTATTTGATTACCTAACATTTGGCTTCCATACGATTATGTCAACAACATGAATGTAGTTGTTTAGTTTAGTCTGCCATTTCAATTGTATGAATATTTTAGTTACTAGATTATCCTAACATCCTGTTCAACCACCAACACATCTCTATATAGTTTATAAACCATTTTGATGAGGGGTGTAGAAACACAAATCATTTGTTGGTGCTACTAGTGGGTACGATTTCTATATGCATTCTTTGCTTAAAAATTTCTTTATTGCCATCCATAATTACAGGAAAGATCATAAGGAATTGTCATTTCCTAAAAGAACAAGGATTTCGTCGCTATACAATCCAATAGATGACGTTGTGGACTTAAAAGTTTTATTTGAAGTCGAGTTTTAATACTTTAAACATGTTAAAAGCAAACATACTGGACAACACAATGATCATGACTGTAATAATTATGATTAAGATATTTATGGGTCACCCGTTAACCCTTCTTCTCATGTCATTTTAGAGTATAACTAGTATTAAGCCCCCCACGTAAAACATATAAAACAATAAGTGTAAAAACGTTGCATTGCGAAATGTAGACGAGGCTAGTGTAAAAACGTTGAACCACACATGTACGCATTGCGACGAGACTGTTAAACGGAAAAAAATAAGTGTATAAGCGTTGAACCACACACGCATGTTGCGACGTGTTAACTCGTAAAATGTAGACCGAACGTAAAACGGAAAATTTTCAAATATAAAAAGTATAGGGCCCAAAGTTAAAGTAACTATATTGTAAAAAATATAAAAATATTGAGTTAAAATAGAAAAGTTAAAGATTAAAAGTAAATAAGACAAAAGAAGGATACAACCCGTAAAGCATGTTGTACAACTCATAATGCATAAAAACTTGGTAATTAGTATATTAATAATTATGATTAAGATATTTATGGGTCGCCCGTTAACCCTTCTTCTCATGTCATTTTAGAGTATAACTAGTATTAAGCCCCCACGTAAAACATATAAAACAATAAGTAAGTGTAAAAACGTTGCATTGTGAAATTTAGACGGGGCTAGTGTAAAAACGTTGCATTGTGAAATTTAGACGGGGCTAGTGTAAAAACGTTGAACCACACATGCACACATTGCGACGAGGTTGTTAAAAGGAAAAAAATAAGTGTATAAGCGTTGAACCACACACGCATGTTGCGGCATGTTAACTCGTAAAACGGATTTTTTTTCAAATATAAAAAGTATAGGGTCCAAAGTTAAAGTAAAAAATGTTTGGCTATATTGTAAAAAATATAGAAGTATTGGGTTAAAATATAAAAGTTAAAGATTAAAAGTAAATAAGACAAAAGAAGGGTACAACCCGTAAAGCATGTTGTACAACTCATAATGCATAAAACTTGGTAATTAGTATATATACTAGTATTAAGCCCCCCGTGTTACCACTGGGACATAAAATCATGTTAAGTAGCATAAAAAACATACCATCGTTAGCGACAACCAACACCGAACAACTCATATAGAAAAACAGAAAAAATAAAACCGATCTTGGACGAAACTTAGCACTAAAGACATACCACTCTTAGGCGAAACGTATAACATATAAAACAATAAATCGATCTTGGACCAGCGCGTTGCACGAGACCATTAAACGGGGAAAAAAATAAGTGTAAAAACGCTAAACCACACACGCACGGTGCGGCTTTTTAACTCGCAAAGTGTAGACCGAAACGTAAAACGAAATTTTTTTAAACAATATAAAAGGTATAGTGACCAAAGTTAAAAGTAAAAAAACAATATTGACGCTAAATTGTAAAAGATGTAAAAGTATTGGGTTAAAATAAAAAAAATTAGGGATTAAAGAACAATAAGACAAAAAGTGGTACAACTCTTAAAACATGATGTACAACCTCATAATAAAGTTAGTAATTAGTATATATATAATATATAATAATTAGCTTATCTACCTAATAAGATTACAAATATATTTTATTAAAATAACAAATGATCCATAAGAGGCCATCCAAGTTAGATCCAGATTAGTTTATACAACATCAGAAAGAAAAACAAGGGTGACATATATAACTTTAAAATTTTTGAAAAAGCAAAAATACATTTTGTTCCACTAGACTAACATTTCACATAGTAAAAACTCAATTACTCCTCATCAGTAAGAAATGAAACACACTTTAAGTTTCAGTCGTATTAACTAATGTACATCATCTTTAATGATAGTAACATCATGTTTAAGATACCTGCAGGTTGCAAGGAAAGAACATGTCCATAAACCTTTTCTTCTCCAAGGAAAAGATGGGTTTCATCAAGTATACCAAGAACTTCACTTCCAATTCGCAACTAAGCTGCCGTCTCATCATCTTACAAACCACGCATTGCTTGTATACAACATGAAACTTTTTAACAAAAAAAACGAAATTAGTGAGAAATTATTAACCAATGATGTCAAATGAATACATGACCCTTGTTCCTTTTTTTCCTTTTAAATACAAAGAATGAAAGTATATACAAAAGGTTAAACAGGACTCAACTGTACGAAAGAGGAATGCTACAAATTTCTTCAGGCTAACCATGAAAATGAATTCCTGAACTTATGATACAACTGATAATCTGACATCCACTTGAGCATTACCCTTACTATTATTCATTGGGTTAGCAGTAATCCTCCAGTAAATAACTAACAGTTTCTTCATCGACTAACCTATTGTGCAAAATCTTCCTTTCTCAATATAATGTTAATAGCTGTTTTTAAAATCATTTGCTGTCAGCAAGAAAAAGAATCTGCCCATGAGATGTTCTGGAACAATCTTTGATTGGGACAAAATTGGTCTTGGCATAATGCATTCAATGTTTGATCTGATCACCTAGGTTCTAATACATGAACCTGAAAAGGTTGCATTTACAAGATGTAAGTTAGCGGGTGTTCAAATGCACTTCTAAATAACTATTGTGACTTGAAATTGAAATAATAAGCTTCCACTGTGCAGCAAAGAAAATCGTAATAGCAAAAAATGATTTCCTGAATGTTACAAAGTAGATGGAGCTGGAGAAGTTGGTGAGTAGTAATTGTAAGATAATAACAATTATTATACCATTGGGAAATATATAAAAACTTACAGGACTACACATGACTCCAGGGGGCAGTTGGGATTGCTTATGTAACAACTCGTGCTTATGGTAATAAGAAAAGGCACTTAATCAGCTTATTGAAAGTTGACGCTAAGGCTAAAGTTGTAATTTTGAGTCAATCAAGAATAAATAGTTTGAATAAACAGTCTCAAACTGTACGTCGAAAACTACTTATTTCACTCTCAAATAATCAGATAAGCACAAGCGTTAAAAAAAAGAGCAATAAGCAAATCCCAAACACCCGCTCCATCAAGGGGGAATTACCCCCTCCCCACCTAAAAAATTACATATTCCCCCAAAACACAAGTTTTCAATGCATAAGTACAATGCTCTTTAAGCATGATTTGAGGAAATATGTAATTTTACAAGTTTAGAGGGGGATATATGCATTTGCCCCCTATCTTCTAGCATCATAAATGAACTCTTAGAAACAAAATAATCAGTATATTCAGTGTTGACATATAAATTTTGAATTGGTCTATAAAATTTTCTACCAGTATCATGTTTACTAGCAGAGTGGAGGGCGCAGAACTTTTTTTACCAGAGTATGCATCATCAAAACAAGAACAAATATTTTCACGGGATGCACTTACAATACCCCTTTTATTTCTCACGCTATAAAACACTACAATTCTACAAAAGAAGATATTGATTATTTCTTAATCTAGCAGGGCATCATAAATCTGAATGAATATTTCTATATTTCTAGTCATGAAGTTGCTTGCAGTATAGCCAGATATTGCATGCCATATAAATAACTTTTGAAACTAGCAAACCCTACTACAAAAGAAAGAGGGTAACTGATACTTACATTGTTACCAATAATCTTGACACGAGCAACTCCCATTTTTAAAATGATGAAACCGCTTTATATCCCGTACTACAATATCCCTTTTAGTCATTTTGCTAGCATACTTCATTAAAGAATGACAATCCCCGCAAATATTTAAATTTTTCACAATCCTAATGACCTTTAAATCATCACAAGAAATTAGGGCAAAAGCAAGTGCCAATTTCTCACTATGACTTCCCAAAGATTCTTCTTTTTCTTCTTCTTCAATATTATGCAGCACCCACTCAGTTTCAGGCATGTAGCCAAGTTCTCTTGCATTTTTAGTAATTTCATCTAATTTTAAATGTATTTCATCTGAACGATCATGCAAATGATCACCAGCTACAAAACTAGTGACTTGACCATGTATTTCAATATAACTCCACCCGGGATCTTTTGCTATACCTTGACTTTTCATTTTGGTCCTTATTCTTTCTACATCTTGCCATTTGCCTGCCCCTGCATAAATATTTGAAAGAAACACATAGCCACCAGGATGTTTAGGCTCGAGTTCTAGAAGCTTCTCGGACGCATATTCTGCCATTTGAATGTTTTTGTGTGCCCGGCAAGCACTGAACAGGGCCCCCCAAATGACAAAATCAGGATCTATTGGCATGTTTTTGATGAATCTTAAGGCTTGATTTAGACGACCAGCCCTACCATAAAGATCAACAATTACTGCATAATGTTTCATGGTGGGTTCAATGGAATAATCATGTTTCATTTTGTCAAAAAAATGTAGACCCTGATCAACATTTCCAGCATGCAAACATGCAGTTATAATAGCAAGAAAGACAACCCCATCTGGCTTTATCCCTGCAACAAAGAAAACATTATGTTGTAAGATGACTTATATTAACACCATGGTATCCCTGCTTCTTTATTCAGTGCAAAAGATTGTTATAGGTAAGTAATTGCAAAGATCCAACCCAAGACGATCAAGATTTTTTTAGAAATGACTGGAACCTAAGAAAAGCTGTGTATAACGGGCCTTAAAAGTGTTGTTCACTACAAGTCATATCATAAACATAAAGGAAAAGAAAAAAGTGGAGATTAAAGGGGACCTGCTGACTTCATTTTGTTGAAAGAATGGAGAGCCTTGTCAAGACAACCATTAATGGCACAACCCCAAATCATAACGGTCCAAGTACGAAGGTCTTTCTCTTGTGCCATGTCAAAGGCCTGAGTTGCATTCTCAATGGAGCCGCACTTGGCATACATGTCTACCAGAGCAGGCGTGATTACTTTTTTCAAAGGGAATCCGTTGTTGGTAATATACTCATGTATCCGCCTTCCTGTGTCAAGAGCTCCTGCCTTTGAACAAGCCAGTAGCGCACAGACGATAGTCCGGTCATTAGGTCTGACACCACCAACACCACCCTCTTCCAGCATTTGATTGAACATTGACAGCGCCTTGTCGTGGTGGCCGTTGTGTGAGAAGCCATTTATCATTACAGTCCAAGACACGACATCCCTCTCCTCCATAGAATGCCAGAGCTCCACGGCTCTGTTAACCTGGCCGGCTTTCATTAGTCCGTCGATCAGCGTGCTCCAAGTGGAAGCGTATTTGTGCGGCATGAGGTCAAACAATTCCATAGCGTTGACCCATTTTCCTGCTTTGCAATAGGCATTGATCAATACGTTCCAAAGAAGTGTGGTTCTCGCCCGTCGGCAGCTTTCATGGAAGAGCTGTGATGCTTGGTCGAGCAGGCCGACTTTGGCGTACATGTCGAGCAGATGAAGCAGGACAAGGCGATGAGGGAGCAAACCGGACTTGAGGATGCGGGTGTGAATCTGCGTACCAAGGCGGGCCTGGTGCAAGGCGGCTGTAGACTTGAGAACGAATGGGAAAGTCATTGCGCTGGGCGTGACATGGGAGGTGAGCATGAGGAGGAAGTAGGAAACGGAGGTCATGTGGTAGGAGTTATTGGCGAGTGCCCGGATGAGAGAGTTGAAGAGATGGAGATTAGGGTTGGGGGTGTGGCGGAAGATGGAGAGGGCGTGGGCGATGGTGAAGCTGTGCTGCAACTGCGACTGGAAGTGGAAGGAGTAGGAGGAGATGAGATTGGAGAGGATTCGGCTGTTTGTTGAACACTGCTGGCGTTGGATGATTTGGGCGTGGATTTGCTGGATGTGTTTGATGCTTCTGGAGGCGTGGATTAAAGAGATGAATCCACTCTCCCACTCCGACAGCACCACACCAACCCCTTTCACCATTTCATCCTCCTCTCCACTCTCCACTCTCCACTCTCAACCACCACCAAACCCCTAGGGTAACCTTAACCTTATTCCTATTTATATTTTTATTTATATTTTTCTTTTAACAAATCTTAATCCATTTTTTTTTAATTTATAATAAATTGAGTAAATTACAAGGACAGTCCTGTGTTAGGCACGTATTACAACTTTAGTCTCTACTTTTATTAAATTACAAATGAGGGTCTAAACTATATCAATAAAAGCACGCTACTAGTTCCTAACACTAACAAGGGTTAAGTTTCTCCGATCTTGGTAATTTCCCAAAGACTTAACAAATAAACTTATATTTTATGTATTTAAGCTAATTATTTTATGTAATTATGGATATATCGGCTGTTTTCATCATCTTATTTTACAAAGTTAAACAACATATATTTTATAACTATGCAATTTTTATAAGAAGCCTAATAAGCCAAAATCGCAAGACCAAATTGAAGGCAAATTGTTAGTAACACCTCGATTTGGGTTGGTTTTATTTCAATGGTTTGGTTTTTATTTCCTATTATCGAAAACAGTATTTGAGGTAGAAACTGTCTAAACTATACGATAAACACCACAAATGCTCATATCATACTTGGAAATCCACATCATGAAGTAGTCATCTTAGATCATTATCACTATGTTTTTTAAGGCACTTTCATTAAAGCACAAAATGATAAAGTACACGAACTTTATCTCTTATGTTACTTGGTTTGGTTAGTTCTTTTATCCGTTTGTTCATTTACGCCGGTTGGGGGTTGGTTAGTTTAGTTAATTGTTCCCGACACATTATATGTTATTGTAATTAAACTTAATCCAATGATAAGCACATGTTTAAGTTAAACTGCTGGAATATTAATTTGTACATGGGCTTTAGGTTTGGGTTTTCTTTTGTACCCTAAATCCCCAGATCGATCGATCATCGATGCGAGTAAACTAAATTTGGGTTCAAATTCGTGCTTTTAAACCATTTAAATTGGTGGCATGACACCATTTGTTGATGATGTGGTGGTGTGGCAATGTCAACAAAAAAAAGTTTTTTTCCCATCTATGGCAAGGTACTTGCGAAGTTACGATCTTTACCACTGCATGTAAGTAACGGTAAAATGTTGAAGTGGTATCGTTTTTTTGGAGATGTAGTATGTTAGATCTAGATTGTATAGGGCTAGATCATCTTTGTATAGGCTTAGTACTTGAATCAAGTCTTGTAATTAACATGTGTAATAGTCAATATATATATATATATGTGAATGGAATTTATAAGTTAACCCCATATATGTATGTGCGTTGATTTGTGACTTGACAGGAGAAACAATATTCTTGGATGGATTTCTGGAAATTGACCAAGTGTAGGAAACATCTACGGATGAACAATTTTGTTAATCCGTAGAT
>BJCN01281723.1:0-11423 GCA_018326445.1 Flaveria brownii
AATACATATATATTCAAAAACTGTGATTACTCACCAGCTAACCCGTTAGCTGACCCGTTACTTTTCACATTATTTCAGGATAAGCAGGTTAATGGACTTCTACGTGCACATTTAAGACACGGACTTAGTAAATTAAAAGACAATTATCATTTGTGATTTCGTTTGTTGTAATTGTATTTGTATTTGTATTTGTTAACTTATATTATCCTGTAATCCAACATTAATACTATTTTCACTAATAGACAACCATGTGTTATGAACAATCAATCATTCCCTCGTCCGCTCCGATGATTCCGCCGTCGGTCGGGGTGTGACACGTAGATGGTTAAGTATATTTTTTATTTGTTTTATTTAATGATAGAATAATAGTCACTTTGAGTAAATTTGGTATTGTGCTTAGATTTTTTAAGTTAAAGTAGTAGTTACTTTGATCGTATTTTACATTAAGATAACTATAAATTATATACTAATCATAAGATGGTCTATTGTACAACATCTTCAACTCTTTTTTAAAAGACTCATATACTAACTTTAACTATAGGTTTAACTCTTCTCTGTTCTTACTTTTAGCTTCAACTTTATGTAGCACACGATGGTTTACATTTTAGTCATGCGCCAAATATATAACTACTTTAGAGGTCGAGTGTATTTATTTTTTATAAAAAGATACCCATAAAATGGAGTGGTCCACTAATAGCATGTCCTACCCAGTACTCACGAGAGTAGGAAAAGTATTTATTTTTTATAAAAGGATACCCATAAAATCGTAAATATTTTATATAAAATACTTTTAGTATAAAGTTTTATATAAAATTTGATAGTATATGGAATTAATACTTTTCGTTGAATCGTCTTATGTTGATTTTATGGAAAATAACTAGTTGGTTATAATCTCATAAATACTTTTCGTTTAATTAACAAAAAAACACATTGGTCGGTGATCACTAATTTTATGGAAAAGATAGTGACTAATGTGTTTTCTAGTCAATTTTGGACATACATAATTCTATGTAGTTAATAAATAATAGGTTTGAGATCTTTTTAATGAGATTCACAAGAATTTAGGAACATACAAAATAAAATTAAGATACATAAGATATTGATACTTAAATGTACATTATGAGATAAAAGTGTTGTGAAAAATTAAGTTAGGAATTGTTTCTCATAAATGAACGTACAAACCTTAAAGTGGTTTATAAGTAAGAACCCGAACACAATAAAAATTTTAACTTACGTTTTCTGTTGTGCTACAAACATGTAACCTGTATCCATATTTATTTATTGTATTTCATTTTATAAATTACAAATAGTATTTTCATAATCAGCTAGTTTAAGTAGGCGACGTGTATGAAATATTTAACATGATTTGATTAAATCATTGTAAAGTTTGTATTCTTGTTTATAAAGGAAACATGAACGTGAAATAATAAAATTATTTTATAGCAAGTTGTGATCTATTACCTAATTTTAATTAATTCTCATGATTTATGTTTTGAGTGCCGACCGTAGTGGTAAGCACGTCGAAAGCGACTTTCATCAAATCTTGAAGTTCAAGTATATTTCACTTCAAATCCTCCCCATTTTTAGAACGACAATAGCAAGAGGTATATAAAAAATAGACCTAATTTATTTAAAATAACTAATATAGTTTTAAGAAAACTTCACATAATAGTAATTAAACTTCATATGTGTTCTACTAAGGTCACTTAGTTGTTATTTTAGTTTTTTGAACTCACTAAATTTGCATTAGGTGTACTAGTTTTGTTGTAATTTTCTATAAATACTAATTTGTTTTAAATTAATGTAATTGAATTGAAATACAGTGATTACTTTGTAATTGATTTTTATTTAAAGTTGACTTGACTTAAATTATATAAAACTTGATTATCTATACTATATAATAAGTTACTAACTAAGATGCCACATGTCACTCTCATGTTACCATTTAAAAAAAATTTCTCGCAAACTAATATATTATTTTAGTCAAGTTTTTATTTTAAGACACTTAATTAATAGTAATAATTCATTTTATTTTAAATTTATTATTTTATATTATCAACTTAATTATGTAATCATATTGTTTTGTGTAACATATATTTTTAACACAACTGGTTTTAATTTTAAATGAGTTAATTATATATTATATTATTCAAAAAAGTATTTGAATATTTATAATTTATAAATGTAACTTTTTATTTTTTATTGTTATAGTAATACGTAACTTAATCATACGAAATGTTTATACATTTATGAATTATGTTGTTTTTATATTTTCAACTCGTGTACTACACGGGTTTGCTAAAACTAGTTATCCTATATAATAATCACAAAATTTTATTCTCTAGGGTGCTAACATGTGTTAAATATGGTCGTCATGAAAGTTCGATCGAAGTTTCCCAAAATATCAGAGAAATAACTAATATTGATTATAAAGCCAAACCAAACAATAGTTTAGTTATAATAGTTATTGATGAGTATTGATACCAGAAGTAATAAATCAAACCAAGTCTAGCTAAGGCCAAACCAAACATAAAAACCTAATTCAGCCTGAAAATAAAAAAACCTAAACATATTTTGATAATATTAAGTGAATATAAACAATGTGTTATCTCATTAAGAATAAATAAGTGTGTGTTACTAATTGACATCAAGACAAAATTATTGACATATTGTCTCATTTAGAACATATAAAAAAAATAGAGTACAACTTTATTAAAAAGTACATTACTTTAGGTATTTATATTTATATAGCTTATTTAAAATCTTGGTTTCTTTTTATTCATTTTCAAAAAATGTTTACTACGTACTAATTTGGTTCTATTGGTTAGTTTAGAGTCGGGGTCTTTTTGAAGGCAACTTTTCTGTCGTTAGTAATAGAGATAAAATTTACATACCTTCCACCTCCCCGAATCTCCTCAATATTGCTATGAAACGAATTACTAAGTACGTCTATGATATCCAACTATCCATTCCCAAAAAACACGAAGATGCCAATTTCTCATAACACAAAGGGTCAAACTTTCGCAACTCCAAAATTAAAGGTGAATATTTACAACTTATCCAAACTACAAACACCTTCCAGCAATTAACCCCAAATCAAAGAATCAACGCTACAAAAAGCAATCGTTCTTCGTCGGAACCCTCATCACTCCGACCACTTTCCGATCACCGGAGAAAAAAATGACCGGAATCGTCGAACTTCTGCCGAAAGAATACGGTTACGTCATACTCACCCTCACAGCCTACTATTTCCTCAACTTCTATATGCAGATTCAAGTCGGCAGAGCTCGAAAGAAGTAAAATCTCCACAAACACACAATTCGATTGATTCTGATTAATAATCCTCTAATTTTGAACTCTTAACAATTGTGTTTGATGAAGGTACAATGTGTTATACCCAGCGCTTTACGCTACCGAAGCTGATACGAAGGATTATAAACTGTTCAACTGTATTCAGGTTTGTGTGGATCTGTTGAATTGCGAGAAGAAACGTTTAATTTTTCTTGTTTTCATTCGATTAATGGTGATTTTGTTTGTTTGCAGAGAGGGCATCAGAATTCGCTTGAGAGTTTGCCTATATTCTTCGTGTTGATGGTGGTCGGAGGGCTCAAACATCCGCTTATATGCGGTGGTTTGGGGTTAGGTTATACGGTTTCTCGGTATTTCTACTTCACCGGTTATTCCTCCGGTGATCCTAAGGGGCGTCTTCCGATTGGGTACGTTAATTCAACTTGTGAACACTTGTGTTTCCTGATTAGTTTGTGTTTTCACCAATGTTTTCAAAGTTCTACTTGCTTTTGATTTGTTATTGAAACTAGGATTCTAAACGATCCTAGACTAGTCACTAGCTCGAACTTGATTTCGGCTTGTTTAACTTATAGGAACTCGAGTTTGATCTTGTCTCGTTTTGAGCTCTAGAAAAAGTTGTGCCCAGGCTCGACTTGATCATGTTAGGACATTGCTCGTTTTGCCTCCGATTAGTTTATTATCCAAATAGTTACGGTTTTGTTTTCACTTGACAAATTAAGGCTCTTTTTTATCAAATCAAAGCCCTCCATATCTTCGTTTGCTTGATCGCACTAGTTAAAACATAAGACTCAAAACCATGGGTGTGAGTAACCATATTCACTACCTACTTGACTCCTAAATGAGTGTAACTTTTATAATTTATAGACACAAATATTATTAAAAGCAACAACATTCTAATGTTTGACATATCTAATGTGTTTTTATATTCATTTTAAGAATTAGTTGTTTGAAACATAAAGTGTGATAATAATAATAATAATAATAATAATAATAATAATAATAATAAAAAGAAATTAATATGCTTGTTTCTATAAATAAATGCATATTTATCCATTTAAATAAAAGTTATAGTATGCAATTATGTTGAAAACTTTTTTAAGTATTGTTACTACAACTACTATAATTATATTCCACTTTTTTAGATTTAGATGATGATCACATTAAAAAGTTTAAGTTTCTACTCTCTATCATTTTCCACGGGTCAACTGAATGATGGTTTTAACACTTTTTTTTAATAATAATACGCATAATCACTATCGATGTAAAACATGTGTTGATTATATTTTTTGGCATGTTACAGCTTATCTTTTCATTAATTGGGAGCAATTTATGTGTAATTAAATTTATAGAGAAACTTTTTATTTATATAATTCTACTGCACCGCGCAAGGAGTAAATATTAGTTGATAAACAATTATACTTGGTGTTGGTAAATTAGTGTAAGAGAAAGGAATCTTAGTTATCCATTGAAAATATGAAATTCAATGGCTGGTTAACTTGTTTTAAGTGGGTTAAACAGGTCAGCTAGTGTCACTAAACGGGCTAGAAATGACTTAAAAAATTGATTATTCTTTTGTCATATTCGTGTTGGAGTTGACTATGTTTTGTTTGCAGGGGATTCAATGGTTTAGCACTGTTGGGGTTGGTGATAGTCAATATATGGTTCGGAGTTAGTCTTGTGAGAGCATAAATCAGAAGCAGAGTGAAGAAAATCATGTTATGTTGATTCCCTTTGTATTGGGTCATAGTTAGTTTGACCATTTCACTTGTATTATTCATCAAGTGTTGTAGACTCCAGTTAAGGTCTTTTGGAATGATAGTTCAAAACACCTTTCTAATTACAATAGTTGATTTTTCATTCATGACACCTTTTCTTTTCTTAATGATTAATAAATATTACATACACATAAAGTTTACTAACTTTATAAATTATTTTATGAAACAATAGAAAGTTGAAATGATCAAGAATCCTAATAAATGAAGAATCAAGATTCTAAAGCACATGATTAGTACAAGGGCTGTTTTCTCGCTAATCTTTAAAACATACAAAGTAATACGACCTATGTTTTCTTAATTTCTTGAGGATGTTTCCAACTCATTGGTCCATCCAACATATTTGTTGGAGTCGACCGAAACAATAATCAAGTCGCTGCAATTAAAGGTATTGCAGCCGATTTTGAAAATTTTTATTCAGCCAAGACCACCTCTCTCAAGGGGCTGAAATCATGGTCTTTGACAGGAGTTATGTATAGAACAATATAGTTCCCAAAAGGCAAGCGACTATGTGGATGAGGCATATGAGCTAACGGCAGGAATATGCCCAAATCTTGTTAATAATCGTATGTGTCTAGAAAAGTGTTGCTTAGAGTCAAGACAAGAAAATCAAGAAGCGAGTGAAGGTATACGTAACGTGGCTTGTTTCAACATTCCCATCATATCTAGATCGTAGAACAAGAAGCTAGACTGCTAAAGTCAATATTGCTAGTGTGGGGGGCCACATGTTACTAATTGTATCAAAGCCACTCTTGTGTCGTTCGGGATGGTGTGACAAAACTTGTCGAGGATGGTGAGTCTCCTGGGGTGTTCCAAAGGAACACCTTAGACAAATTTCACATCCGGAATGTGATGGTGGGGCAAACCTAATCGAGAACGATGAATCCAAAAAAGAAATGTGATATAACAATATCAAACCAAACAATCACTTTACTACCAAAACTTGAAGATAATGCTTACAACTTATATATGATAACTTTTATCTGTAGAACTACATAGATTATATTGTTTTATAGAAGACAAGTTTGTGTCTTTAATGTGTATGTAAAGATTTTGATGAAAACAATTGTTGAATTTTTAACTTTTAACAAAAACAAAGAGGTGTGAGTGTGACTTGTCGAGTAGTTAAATTATCAAAAGCTATAAAACACATAGGAATGTATATAAACTTAAACTTGTATGGGTAAAAACAAAAATGAATTGGAAGGTGATGCCCTAGGTGGACCAATGGAGTGCGCTGAGACACTTCACTTGGAAAAGTAAGATTTTTTCTAAACCCACCCAACTTTTATTCCCACTTTTATTTAGTGTTCCAGTCAAACTTATGATTTTTTTTGGTTAAAAACTTATTCAAAACTAAATCATGTAGATAGAACATATATGAATATATGAATCCTATTTACTATGTAGTGGTTATATTTTTAATTAAACTTAAAGTAAGAGGTAACAGTGAAAGAAAAAAGTCACAAAATAATCAAGTTTCACAAATTACATACTATTAATTTACAAACGGATTGAATAATAAGGTTGTGAGTTTTTTTAAGTTTCTACAATACTTTTTGTTTTATTCAAAAGCATTGTTTTCACGACCGGATCAGACCGGCCGGTCCGACCGGGGATTGGTCCGGTGGTCGGTCCGGTCAACTATAGTTCGATTTTGTCTGGTCGAAACGGTCGGTTCGTTCCGAACCGGTGGTCGGACCAGGGAACCGGACCGGTTCGGACCAGGGAACCGGACCGGTTCGGACCGGATTTTGATTTTTTATTTTTTTGGATAAAAACGGAGTGTTGAATCATAAATTAGTGTGTTAGATATACACATATGGTTATTTTTTATATATAACTATAAAATACATATATAAATCATATATAAATTACTTATATTTGATTATATATATAATATACTATATATATAAAATTATGACGTCATCCTGTTCTTAAATCCGGTCCGACCACCAAATCAGTAAGACGTCCAGTTCGACGTCCGATCCGGTTCTGAAAACATTTTTCAAAAGCCCATATAGTGAACCTTCAATTTTTTCTAACGGCTTACATTTCTCATTTCTCAGTAGAGTTTATAACAGAAATAAAAAGGGTGTTCAATTTAGATAGAGTTTATCTTTTTTTACATACTATTAATTTATAAAAGAAATGACTAATAAGGTTTTGAGTTTTTTCAAAATGACCATGATACATTTTAATTCGACGATATAAATTATGTTACTCTACATTTTTACATAAATTTGAATCAATAATTAATTTTTGGTTTTAAGTGTGACGACTACTACTCGAATCATCAGTAAACTAATGTGGGTTGTTTAGATTGTTTAGGTTATTTTTATAGATTTTTGTTGTGTGTCTACCAGTTTAGATATTTTTTTTATCGTTTAGGGTTCCATGTAAATACGAGCGAGTCCGTTTACGTTTTGAAGTAAGTTATGTTCGGATTTGAGCCGTGTCAAATATAAATCTTTTTGTGCTTATTTTTAAGTACGTTTCGACGTAAATTTTATTTAAACACGAGTCGTGTCAAATATACTACGTTTTAATATGGTGTAAATCAAGTTACTCTATGTTTTTATATAAATTTAGTTTGGAAACAAGCAGGGACAATTGTAGTCTATGGTTTATCACAACACATACGATGATGCCATATATGCTTATTTTTATGTATATTTTTAGTTGGTCTATGTTTTGATATAAAATTTTATTTGAAGTATTGTCATATATAATGTGTTTTCATTCGACGGTATCATTTGAATTGCTCCGCGTTTTGAAGTAATTTAGTTTGGAATTAGTCGATTAGATTGTATTTTTATCACGTTGTATACGGCGCCACCGCAACGTGCGGCTTGTGAAAAACTAGTTCCATAAATTTCAAAATAGGTCAAATTTATAAAATAATTCAATAAATAGTAATATACCCCCATCAAATTATTTGGGCCTACTCGTTATACAACCCCCATTCCGCCTAAAATTCTAGGAATTCTTTGATAGTTAGAATAGATTCGTAGACCCGGTCGACTGATCCGTTTTAAATTATTACATTCAGGCTACTTAGTTTTATAAATTTCAATATTATAATAAAATTCATAGATTGAAACACATAATAAACTTAAGTGACTCTAAAAGGTATAACTCATCTTGATATGTATATTTTGTAGGGATGCACGGATCAATTAATGCGTCTTGATACCGTGTTTATATTTTGACTAGTTAATCATGTAGGTATCATATGTAAAATTCTTATAGATGTTGTAATACAAAGGTTAGATGGTTATCTTCTTAAAGAGATGAGTTCCAAAGTAATTTGTGACTATAATAAACACGTCCAAAGTTTCTATTTTTAGTGTAAGATTGTGATCTTTTAATCTGCTAGTAAAAGTTTGTTTTCATGTAATAACATAGTTTTGTATTGTTTCATACTAGTTGATCTATTTTACGGGGTTTATAAGCTGCTAGTAAAAGTTTGTTTTCATGTAATAACACAGTTTTGTAATGTTTCATACTAGTTGATCTATTTCACGGGGTTTATAAGCTATTGTATAAGAGCATTTACCGATTCAGGTGTCATTTAATTTGTTTCTTTTGGTTTGAGGTTGTTTGTGGATCGAAACGAAAATAATCTTAGACGGTTTGATCTCCAACCAAATTGAATCGAAAACACTGATTTGATTTTCACTACGAAAAAGCTAAAATTTCTTACGTGAAAATAAGTGTTTTACATATAGTATGGCAATAAGCTTCTAGGAGTGTGAGTAAATATCATATGGTTGTTGAATATTTATATTGAACTGCTAATGGAATTCATTTAAAAAGAATTTCATTCATAGCCGATTCATCGGTTGAAATTCATTAAATGATTGATAAGCAAGAAGTCTTTGTTCAAGTGTGTATTTCCTCTTCTAGTGGAACATTATAGACTATACAAGGTCCGATGTAACACCTTTACACAAACAAGGTTCACGTACATGTAACAAGGTTTGGACCAACAAAGCCCAATGTAATACCACAATTAGGGCCGACTCGACTTTTACGGGGGCCTCAAGCGAACTCAAAAAATGGGGCTTTTATGAATTTGTTGTCATTGACGTACCTTATAAATTTTACGTGTTTCGATTGTAAGAGTTATCTATTTTGGCCAATTATTCAACCCGTCTAATATGAAATATTCTCTTTTCATTCATATATCCAAACACCTCCTAATAAGCTAGCCAAAACATACGCTTAATGCATATTATTTTAACAAATACGTCAACTTACTTTATATACCCTCTTATCAATTACTTCCTTCATCACACTATACATTATAAAATAAAAGATCACCAGTACAAAAATGTGGTTTAAAATCTTACCAAAGTTATGGTGTAAACTCATGATTTCATCACCTACTAAGTATATTAATTCAGATTAGTAAGTGGTTTAAGCAATTACAACTATATACAAATTGGTTACGGAAACAAAATAAAACATTTTGGTTGAAGATAAAAGCAAAAACAACGACCCCTTCTAGCTACAACTCTCACATCTTATGTCGACTTATCTAGACACGATTAATATTTGTTAGCTTGGATTCACATAGCAGCTACTCTTGATACCACTAATTGTAGAAGCCATATTTAAAACAAAACCATAAATCGAATTTGGAGGGCCCTTGAATGTGGAGACCTGAAGCAAATGCTTCACTTGAATAAAGCAAAGGCCGGCCATGACCACAATCAAGACCTATAATTTTCTTTGGCCGGGTGTTTATTCATAACCGAACAAACGGCATCATCAATCGGGTTTAAAAACAATCATTCTTAGTCACATTACTAGAAAAGGCAATGCATTAACGGGTCGCAATCCCCAATTAACAAATCGAACCCAACAGCATCGTAAAAGAAAAACTACAACACTTGATTTTTTGCAAAGGTTCAAAGGTTATATGTGTAGATTCCAACTAAAGTGACATACATGCGCCACTTCATATAGTATTGTACAAAACTGTAAAAGTGTGCTTACTTTAGCTTTAACTTTTTAAGTTTTTTGAAAATAAAAAATACCTTTTTATACCTTTAACTTTGAAAGGCACTTTAAATTGTATTTAAACTAAATACCAAGACGTAATAATATTTTTGGATTTAAATTTTGTTCAAAATCAAATATTGTATTTTAAAGTATATAAATAATTTTCAAAAAAGCAATTGATTGATTAAAAGAAAGAATAAATTTGTCGCATAAAACAGACCGAATACCAAACTCAAAATCAGATCCACGACCCACATGCTTTTGGTATCCCAAAGATGACCGTTGCATCACTCATCTCATTTAAAATTATCAAATTGACACTTATGCCCCTCCAAATACATAATCTTTATCCATACCCATTCTAGGTATCTTGTTGCATCTAATAGAAGGAAAACATATAAAAATAAATAAATGTTCATTGAAAGACATATAACTATTTCATCTCCTTTAGATTAATTTCACATATTGACAGATCAAAGAAGAGATGTGTGAATAAGATATCGGAATCTTACTTTCAAAATTTGAGGCTTCCAAATGTGTAACCTACTAACCTAACCTTTGTGATTTAAATTGGTTATTGATATCAAGTCATGTATTAGGAGAAATCCTTGTTTGGGGTCCTTAAAGCCCAAAAGATATGTTTAGGATAATAATTGTAATTGTTTTTTTTTCTAAAGAGATGAATCTATTACAAAGAAATAAGACTTCTAACAAAAGCCTAAAAGCTAAAAGTATAAAATAGATGATTATAAAGTGAAATTCATGAAATTTGAATTACAACATCTAGCTTATTCTAGGCTTTATAGTTTTCCTCTAATGTCTTGATGCATTCAGGTTTTTTAAATTAAAAAAAAACAGAGTATTATTAAATACCTTGTCAATTCAATATGTCATATTAGCCAACAATTAGACATGAAGATGGTATGCATAGCTTTTTTTCTATTTGGTTGAACATTACCATTGGATAACCTTTCACAAAGATATAAGAAATTGATGTAAAAATTGGGAGTAGTGTGTGCAAAGAATAAATTTGGGACCAAACAAAATTTTAATATGACAAACTGCTATCAAATGGTATGTTGTTTCCTCCAAAATACCGCATATTATAGTTGGCACGGGAGGTGGAGATGTGAAGGTTAATGTTTTCAGAACCGGATCGGACGTTGAACCGGACGTTTTACTGGTTTGGTAGTCGGACCGGTAGGACCGGATTTAACTATATTTATATATGTAATTAAATATAAGTAATTTATATATGTTTTATATATGTATTTTATAGTTATATATAAAATTTAACTATATTTGTATATCCAACGTACTAATTTATGGTTT
>BJCN01281732.1:0-15152 GCA_018326445.1 Flaveria brownii
AAGTCTTAACGTTACCTTGTGAATTGGATTATTCTCAATCAATCAATCAATCAATCAATCTATATGTATATTCAAAACTATGATTACTCACCAGCTAACTCGTTAGCTAACTTTATTTTCTCACATGATTTCAGGTTAAGTAAGTTAGTGGATTTTTACATGCACATTTAAGACTTGGACTTAGTCAGAATAAAAAGACAAATTCTATTTGTGATTTCAATTGTTGTATTTGCTTATGTGAACTCATGCTATTTTGTAATTTGAATTTAAATATTATCTTCACTATTAAACAACCATGTGTTATGAACAATCAATCATTCCCTCGTCCGCTCCGATGATTCCGCCGTCGGTCGGGGTGTGACATGGCACAATTTGATTCGTGAAATATTTTGGATATTTACAAAGTCAATGGCTATTCTTGTAAACTCATTTGGTCAATTGGTTATATTGATAATTTTCCCTCATTTTGATATAAGTACCATCTATTCTCTATAATAATCATATATGTAACGCTAGTACTATTAACAAAATCATTAAAAGACTATCAAACAACCAACAAGCCATTGTGATTATTACACAACACTTGACCGTGGGAGGGTCATACTCGAGGCTACAACCTTTGGACCCTTCTAACGGGTCCTTTCGGATTTCATAGCTTAACTCCATACTCAAAATATCGAGCTACAAAATCATAAAATATTTTGATTATAAATTTCGATGCAAGCCAATGCCTTAAACTTTATTGTTTCATTGTACACACAATTGAACTGTTTCTTTCAAATTATTTGTGTAAATTGTATTCTAACTCTAGAACACATGATACAATTTATCTTTCATTCTTTTGTATATACAAACACACACCACCAAGCTAGCTATATGGAACCAAACGGGTCGGATCGGGTCAACTGTCACACAAATTCACCAAACAGTATCTAGGCTATGCTGCACATTTAGCATCATGAAGACCCCAATCGTCTGATGATTGTTCTTGCTGCAAACAATCAACTTCAGGAATAATGGGAGCATTTAACCTTCCATGAGCCTGCCAGCAAAATGGTTCAGACATCTGGTGACCATTCGGCTTCGGTTTGAGGTCAATGTTAGATAAATTTAAGTTCATGCAAGGCTTGCTATCACTGCATGATAAATGCAAGGGTTGTATAGTATAAGTTCCCTTTATGTTCTCATAGGCAATATTTGCTATACTGACAGCAGATGTTTGGTTTTTGCAGGTGCTGTGATCGCAATAATATTGATCGATCATGATTGGGACTTCGACTTTAGAAACTTGAATGTTTGAGAACGACACTCCTCGTACCAATCCTTTTGCACCCTGCACAAGTAATGTTAGAGATTTTCCTGAAAAATCGACGTGAGGCGCTCAAAATTGGTTCATAGTTATATATCGTCTCATATTAGTTATTTTCGTTAAGGAATTGATCTAGAACGATTTATACTCAGACCAACTAGACAAAGACGAATCGGTTAGAAAAGGGGCCAACTTAAAAATGGATATAACTTGGGCTACGCCTGAAGTTAAAAGGCTAATAAGTAATGAATCATATGGCAAACTCAATTGGTCCCAACTCTTAGACCCAAACTCAACAACTTTTTCAAATTTTAAAACTTTTAATTTATTTATTTTTTTATGTTGAAACGAATTAATCTTTGATAGAGAAATCTACATGTTTATGTAGGAAGTTAATTTCATAATTATGCTGTCAATCTTAATTTTCAAAAATTAGCTCGACCTATATTTAAATATACCATATGAAGGAGAGTTTGATGTAATGGTTTAGTCAATGAATATTACGTCGAATATTCCTCAAAACCACAACCACAACCACAACCATACCCAGTAAATCTCACCTATACTACACAACTATTGGTAAGGTCTGGGGAGGGTGAGATGTAGGCAAACCATACGCTATCTCAAGAGAGATGTATTTTGCTTCCAACGAGACCCCCGACTCTTGTGTCATGAAGTTTAAATTGTTATGTTTTCTCTTCGTATCATATTTATACCTGCCATGTCTTGATCCTAACACCGGTCATTGTGTCATGAAATTTGACGTTTCTAACGGTGATATTGGAGACGCATGCTGTTGCACCATCTATCCCTAAGCTTCCGATGCTTATCCCGTGCCCGGGTCCACAATTAACATCATGTATAAGTACATTCGAACATCCCCTTTGTATAGATACGCAATCATCTCCTGTACATCACGCGTATTCACACGCCACAAGTCATATTAGTAAGTTGTAGTTCTTAAACACATTTGGCTTTTAGGAAAGCTGGAAAAATAGGAAGAATAGGAAAGTTGGATAACGGGTCAAAACAAGTTCTAATAAAAAACCAGTAATATTATAATACGGGTCCAAACAGTTTAGCGTCTCTTAACCTGTTTGACCCGTATGAAATAAAACAAAACCAAATGAACCCGTTTATTCATGCTAGTTTTAAGGAATAGAGAGTTGCTTATACCACAAGCAAGGTTTGCATGATGGATTATAACATTCTTTGTAGTGCTTAAATGAATTCCATCTGTATTGGGACTGTCACCAGGAGATGAGATGCTGATATCATGCACTAAAACTCCATCACAGTTGTCAAATGTAAGGTGGAATAAGGGACTGTTTTTGATTGTTATGCCACTGACTGTCACTTTAGATCCCCCAACAAATACCAATGCCTGTGTTAAAAAAAATGATTTTTTTATCATATACTTCTATCAAACTCCAACCATGGTTAACAAATTCACTTATGAGTTCTGACTTCACTTGTCCTAAGGGTATAAACGAGCATAGCCGCTCATGAGCTGCTCGAGATTGGTTCGTTAAAAGCTTAGCTTAGACGAGCTAACTCGATCTTGGCTAGGCTCGTTTACACCCTTACTTGGTCCTTACCGTTGGCCTCATTCTCTGCAGTTTTCCATCCTTTGAGCTACTTACCTGTCAAATAAGTCGATTCGCGTTGTTTTTTTTTATTTTATCTCAAACAAGTCAAATAATAAAACACAAACGGGTCAAACAGATTGCATAAAGTCTCTTTTTAATGCATACAATCTACTATATCATTTTCATTTAAGATTTTAATTAGTACTTTAATAATATTATTTTATAATCATAAGTAACGTATTACTTATAAATTCTTTGAGAAAATGAACAAAAAAGTGTTTGCAGGTGAACCCAACCCCGGTATGCACCCCACCCCAAAGCATACCATCCTCAACACGAACCCGTTTTGACCAGCCCATATGACCCGCCCATCGCGTCACCGTTTAGGGGTTCATATGTTTTACTTTATTGTTTATAGAGTTAGTCCACCAAACCGCGCCTCTTCCATCAAGGGTGCCTTTTCCCTTGACATTGAATCGTACAAGGTCCGTAAACTCAAGCCATCGGTCCAGACCTGCATCCCATGCTTCAGAATCTGTTGGAGCCAAAATGGTACCATCAAGCTGCAAAACAAGATTCATATATTATAGTTATCATCATTTGTGCTTAATCACTTAATTCATAACTTTTTTTATATTCTTACAGTATTTTATAACAACCAGTTCTTTATTAGTTTATCGCGATTATAGTAGTTAATCATTTATTTCGTTAAAGTGTGAATATATTTTCTAGAACATAGTTAATACCTGTAAAACAATGTGTTTTTGACAGCTTGAACCCGAGAACGAAGTGGGTCTCACGAGGAACTTGTAACCCGATGGCACGATCATCATTGACGCCTCGGCTTGACAAGCATTCGCCCAAGCGGCTTGAAACGCCTGTGCATACGACATTGGATGTCCAAAGTATGTTAGTCGATGTACTCGTGTTACATGTTCAAGTACTTACTCTTGGTTAATAAGAACAAATATATTTACATCAAAATAACTGTTTTTACTTAGAAGTGATCACAAATGATTCGACGCGCTATAACAATAATATTCTATGTGATCATACCTTGGTATCGTCGGATTCACCATCCCCTTTAGCTCCATAATCGAGCACGTTAACTTTCACACTAGCCCTTTGTTTTGATTTATCTAAATCGACATGATCGCGCTGTTGACCTCTACCATGCCTCCTATGTTTGCCTGTTGTTGCAGCATTGCAGATTGCAGAAGTTGATAACAATACAAGGGTTGCAATTAGAATAACAAATGTCACAATTTTAAAACTGAACCCTTTCATGTTTGGATGTAGATGTGTGTATATGCATGTGTTCATAATGAATATGATATGGTGTTTAAATAGGCAAATCACCTCAAGAATGCAAGATATATGCATATTGTTGCATTCCTTTTTCCATACTGACTCACATCTCCCTTCTCTTTTTTTGTATGACAAAATAAAATTATAAAATAGACAAGTAATAATAACTAATAAAAACAAAGCTGTTACTATTCTATTAATTAAAGCGTTAATTACATCAAAAAATAATAAAGTTTACTCAAACGTTTATTTAAGCTAGTTAAGTATTTTCACAATCCTAAAAGTATAAACTCTTAATTAAAGAGCTCTTATTTAAGGTAAAAAATAATTGTTTTCTTTTTTCTGTTCTAACTTTCAGTTTTTCCAATTTTGCGTAGGTTGGTATTGCTGAAAATATTCAATTCCATATTAAAATTAAGAAAAGATTATTACTTTCTTTATGCAATTAAGCTATATTTAAACTGGGACGGTTTAGCGTGCAAAGGAAAAAATGATGAAGTGTGCGAAGTCATCAGAATTCAACACATGTACATTACAAGGGGGCATAACCGTCTAGACGTAATTACGTAGCGAAAAATTACATAATGAGTATGCATAATTATGTACAATTATATAGATAATTATGTATCATTATAATTGTTCAGAAATCATGCATAGTTATGTAATATGTATATTAAAAATTATAACAATATATTATAATTAAATTAAAGGTAATTAAATTCTCTATTTTACGGTATAACTATTTTATAAACATAATAAGTCAGATGAAAGTTTTATGATTTAAAAACATTGACGGAAGTGAAAATCATGGGTCTTTCTTTTTCGCCTTAATTAAGCCCTATTTTACATAATTTTAAGATTTTACGGCCACTTATTCTTAAAAATTAATTTAACATGACCAGTGATTCAAAAGAACTTCCTACACTTCGCATCAAAATTTCAATTCGTATTTTATCATTCTCCTACTTAAATAATATATTTTGACAATAATAATGTAACTGATAACATTTTAATTTTGTATCTATATATATGAATACATGATTATCTGTATATGTATGTCCCACTTTCACAAATGGCAAAATCTGATTGCACCTTAATTAGTTGGCCAATTGGTGAAGCAAATGTCATTAATCAGTGATTTTACTTCCTCAGGAAGCATTAAGGTAATTAACCTTGGTGGTTAATTACTAAAAATGCAACATTTGCCTCAATTAGAAACCTTTAACGGTTTGTTTATATCTTCACGTGAGATGATCTTTCTAAAATAGGTAATTGTTGAACTCAAATTTACTACGTTTCAGTTATCTTGAAATGAAGCAATAGTCTCGTGGGGTCGTATAATGTTGCGTTCATAATAGATTCTATAGTAATCATAATGCTAGCCGAATTGTTTGTTCACATATAAGTTATGAGCAAAGAGTGGTCCATCATATGATTTTGTATTTAGAGTTGAGATCTGCCTTCCCGCTTTTTCCAACCATCGCGTATCATGCAAGACTAAAGCGTAAAACTAGATACGGTCTAGCAAACATTTGATAAACACCTGGTTTGGGATATATAATACGCATACAAAGCGTATGCATACGTTATGACAAAGAATATGACATAAAACATTAAACTCTTGAAAAAAAACTAATAGAATCGGTACGACTTTTGAAAAGTAAAGGTGCCGCTAATATATTACTAAGTAGTAGTGACGACTTGTTTAAATGAAAAAAAAAACTTTTGAAATTCAAGTTAATTAAAAGTTTAAAACATTATTGTTTAAACAAATGTCTTCCGCTAATTTGTACATGTATCTGATTGGGTAATTTGTCCCTCGTCATCATATATTCGTTAGTCTCCAATCGGGTCTATTGATAATTGAGAGGTATATAATATTAAAATTAAACAATGATCGTATACGTGATTTTATGAACGTATAATTGTATGAATGATATTCTTTCCTCTTTTAAATATGTAATAAAAAACACAAGGTAATCTATCATTTTTGTTTTTATAGTCTAGTGTTTTTAACATCATAATACTTTATTTTTAATAAATAAAATCTATCTATTATAATAAAATAGTAACTTGGTATGACACGTGTCACCATCACAATTCTCTTCACCAAAACTTTCCCGCATCTATCTCCTATTAAATAATTACCTTAATTACTAATAATATTATTTAACATTTTTTTAGATTAAAATATTTTTTTATAAATTAAGAAAAATATTTGTTATTAATGTTATTTCAAAATAAATAAATTTTTATAAGTAATATTTTTTTCTAAAATATCAAACTTTGTTAAAAATATGATATATTATAAAATTACTATTACTAAAAAGTAAATTATTTAAAAACCAAAAATAATTTAATTTAGGAGTTATGATAATAAAATATTTTAAAAAATGATATTTTATACGGTTTGTTTTAGAACAAAATATTATTTTTTAAAAAAATTAAAAACAAAGTTATAAAATATTGATATCACTGTTTTATTACTTATAGTACTTACTTATACGTAATTTCAGTCATATCATATTTTAAAATATCATTTTATTTTCCATAAATTTTATTATATTAATATTTTTTTTATTCAACCCGTGTAATATATGTGTTTTCTAAAACTAGTATAAGATAAAGTAACATCTAGAATAGTATACGTGTAGTCCTTCTTCCTTGTTCCTCCTTCATGCAACATTCTTTTGTATTGTATTTTGTTTTGTTATTTTAGAAGACAGAATGAATATGTACCAAGAAAATTGTCTTTTTCTGTTTAAAAATTTTAGAAACATATGAAGTCGATCAAGGTGTAGTTTAATAATTGACAAATAAATATATGAAAGCAAACAGAATGTACGTAATCTTATGATAGATGTGTTGTGTCGTTGTTCATCAAGTTTGTACCTAATAAAATCGAAATAATGCAACCAAGAACTAGATTGGTTTAACATGGGTTCCCTTTCGAATTAAATCATATAAATTATGTGTAATTTTGTCTATTTTAGCTTAAAAAATGCAATCTGAATTTGTTTGAAAAATGTTATATTGAAAATAGATTTATCTTGAAAATACACTTTAGCTTGAAGATATAATTTTGATTACTCCATTATTGTGAGGAAATGGGCTGACAAGCCAGTAATGTTAACTAGTGTGGGTTTTTGAACCCGTTGGACCGGGTGACCGGGTCTCGATCTGGAAATGGGTATACTCGCTATTCGTTATCTCTCTGGTGGATCATTCTGTACAAGTTGTTTATTACAAGAAAAAATTGAGAAAAATGTAAGTATTAGTCACAGAACATTGATCTTGAATTTTAAAATCGTAGTAAATGTTACAACAAAGACGAGAATGCAGATGAAGAACCCAAAAAAGATCTAAGTAAAGATAGAAGTCTTACAAGCATGAGCATAACAATCACCTCCTAGGTTTCAAAATTTCAAAGCTTGTGTTGATGTAACAATCAACTGTGTTCAAAACAAAATTAGATACATTAAAGAGACTACTAACATCTTTGATATTCTGACGTGGTGAAAGATAAATTTAGCTTGTTATCCGACTCTTTTAAAGGTGGTCAAAGGTACTAGTATTATTTTTATGTGTTTATTGATAATTTATCTTCATGTGAACTTTTTTTATATTAATTCTTTAGACATTTTAACTATACTGGTTCCAATAGTAGCATTAAAGTGTGATATTAGTACAGGGGAAGGGTATTGGACTTGTGTAGAAGTTCGTTGTCCCTTCCTTTTGTTTAATCATTAATTGTATTCAAAATTGGATTCACAAATCAAGCAAAAAAGTCAAAGAAAACAATGATTTTGAGAAATTAAAGACCTAGCATTTTTTTATTTTTTTTTATTTTTGCAAATGGTTAGTTAAAGTTGAAGATCTAAAATTACTTTATAAATTATGGTGCCTTTTGAGTTTCTAATCTTCCCGTTACGATCAGGCGGAAAAGCATCAGTCTTAATGCTGCGGGATATTAACTCAATTAATATTCTGTTGCTTTAAAACGAAAGGTGGGGGAGGCACCCATCTAAGGAGAAACCCTGGGTGCCAATGTTTAGATATTTATGAGAATATTGGGTTACTAACAATTAACGAGTGATTTAATTAAGCATTTTTGAGATTGAAGCTTTTAAAGGATGTGTTTGAAACTTTTGTTGGAGATTTTTAGATATTGAAGCTTTAAAAACATTTTAGTTTCAGTTATGTTTTGAATTTTATGAATACAGTTTATTGGTTAGATTTTATAGTTTTATTGACTATTGTTGGTGGTATTTTGAAGAGTATGGTTTACTGGTTTGGATTTATAAATAACTGGTTTTGATTTTTGTACATTAATGATTGATTAGTACCAATTATGTTTAACGTTCACGGTCCAGCACACCACATCATGTATCCCTGCTCAATATATATTACCCTCTAACGATTTTGGGTCATGGTTGGTTCAGTTCGATTCCGACTCATTGCTCACCCCTAGTTCGACAACAAAATTTGAAATCCATATTTTTAAATTTAAAGTTTTATCTTTCGTTTATTTGTTTCAAGCTAGAAATCAAATCCTGACATCTAGCTTAAGGAGCATGTTAGTAAAATATATTAGTTATTGACTCGATAGGAAAATATTAGTTAAGATATGTTACGTAGATTAGATTTATTGTGATTATATTCATTAAAATCACAAGTTATGATTAAATTAAAACTTCTTTATAATTAACTTTTAAAAATAATTTATCGTTAATACATAATATCTTACTAGCTTTTCATTATTTCTATAACAACAATAATTAAAATCATTGCGGGTTTAATCTTGAATCCGCACCAATTGGATGTTGATCATAATAAAATATGTTGTTGACAGTTAAATCAATATGAGTTTGATCATAATAAACACAGAGTTATGAGATAGAACACATCTTCCTATCAACACGTAACAGTAATATCCTAAAGAATTTGACTCTTTAAAGCGAAACTTGGGCCATGGCCCATAGGTATGAATCTACTCAACCAAGCTAATTTAACTTTACCTTGTATGCTCTATAATCTGCCGACTATCGTTTTTCGAGTCGAGGGTCTCTCTGAAAACGGTATCTCTATCATTTAGAAGTATGATTATATGTTGTCTGACAAAACCCTAATTTTTTTTAACTATCACGGATGTGATGGTGAAAATGGAATAATTAACTTGACCCCTTCATTTGCGAGTCATCCCGTTCTAACCACGTATATTGTGGACTGTTGTAGGCGTAAATATCATTGTTGATGTTAGTACGTCTTTACTCAAAATATGATTTGTAAAACTTTGATAAATAGCACTTCTAATACGTGCCTCATTTGGTTTCATCCTGTTTGTAAACTTTGATGATAAAGAGTGCTCTCTCGACATAACGGCCGACGCTAATGTTACAACTTTTATGTTTTCTCATAGCAATCACATTTTACGTCACCCGTATTATCAATACGCGGTGATGATGATTTAAAAAGGATTTGAGCCTAACAAGTTATTTTTAGTTTATAAATTTTTATTTGACTTCAATTCGTTTTCATATGTAAAATGCGTGAATCATAAATTTGATTGATTCTTTTTTGTTTGAAATAGTAGTACAAAAATGTTGGGTTTACGTGTTTAAGTAATAATTGAAGTAATACTATTTTCCATGTGTCTTAGGTTTTTATGGTATTTCAATTATTATAAACAGCATTGAGATATAACATAGGTCAAAATTCGCCATTTTGATGGTTTTCCACTTTTCCCATTTTGTATATTTGATAGCACTTGTTTCCTTTTTTAGAAGACAACAAAATAAATAAATAAATAAATAAATAAATAAATAAATAATATTTACAGTTTCATTGAATGTGGTAAAATGGACGAGTTGGATAACAAATCTAAACATGTTTTTATTCAAGTGGTTGTCGTTTCATGTTATTTTTGTTCAATAAATTTAACTTTTAATAAATGATACTTCTAATAAATAAAAATAATTTTACTGATGTGGTAGCCTTCTAACCCTTTAGAAAATCAATTTCCCGCTTAAATACTTAACATGTTTTTTTTAAATATGCAGTAAGAATCCTCTTTAAATGGGTAAGCAAATGATTTTTGAAAATCTTCATTAACAAATTTGAAAATGTAAATTTTTAGTAAGTAACCAGTTTCAAGGATCTAAATGATTTTTATTCTATAAAGTTTATTAAGATATTTTTTTTCTAAAACCCGCTTTCTATATGTACAAATTTTACATAATTAAACTTATGTTTTTTTTATTTTTCCAATATTGTATACAAAGTTTCAAGGCATTGTTATAAAATGTACATTTTAAAAAAATTCAAAATATGAAAATTGTTCAAATACAAATATGTCAATAGTAAGCAAAAGATTTGTTTCGATAATAACACAATGTTGACAAAATGTTTAACTTCGTCGGATCTGTACATGGTTTTGATTTTATCAACTTTCTCACCATTTTAGATAATTAAGTTTTTGAATGTGAAACAATTTGTATGTTTTATTATATTATACTCATTTTTTGTTACGTAATATGGTTTATAGATATTATCCGTTATGTTATTAGTGATTTATAATTACTGTATATATGTTTTTTAACTGTTAAACCCGTGTATTACACGGGTAAATAAGCTAGTATTCAATATGTTAAATATGATTTATTAAAAAGATTCATAATGGTGAAATACCTTTTGGGTCTTTTCGACCATTTCTTTTAAGCTAGTATATTTTTTATATTATCTACTATAGATAAAGCCCATTTTGACGCTATAGCATACTGTTTGAATTAGAATTGATACAAGTGGTCAACTTTGCATAAAAAGATAAGACATACACACAAACATGAATTTTGACTCATATGAGGTTCATTATTATCTTTTTCAACTCACAGTAGCGTCTTTTAGTTCCTAAAGCATCCTGATAGATCATCCTTAGGCATGCATCTTATCACATGCTACGGTTTTGTATGTATTTCGTATATGAAGTTTGCTACTTAATGTCATTTCGTTCATCCTCGAAGACACTACGCATCTCATCAACATTAGCATTGTACAATTTCGTTACGATTTCTATCCTAAACAAGCTATTTAATTCACTGTTCCATTGATCCAATCACTTTGAAAAGGTTGGAAAGATATAATTACCTACAAGTCAAGTAAACCCTAATCATGAACATATGTCAATAATAAAAGCTATTAACCGTTGAGTAATCATTTAAAATACTTGATGCGGTAATCAATAGCTAATCAAGGTTGTTTGCAAGTTATAGGCTATTTATAAGTAAGCCAAATAGATAAAAGTGCATGTACATTAGGGATGTAAATCTATTTTAAAGAATAATAATGCATTGAATATACTATATAGAATTAAGTTTGCTTTGAATAAAATCAATTTTAAATAAAGGATCTTAAAGAACTGACTTATATTTATTGCTTTAATTAGTTGTAACATTAAGACTGTTATAATATAACGTATAACCGCCTCTCTTTTCCTCTCATACTATATCTAGCCAACACTACGCACAAGTGCTTCTATAGTTCTTGCACACGGTTGACTAATTAACATTGTTGTGTATTGAGTGTGCCTTTTTAACGTGGATAGATCTCTAGAATATATAGGATTTTTTAAAAAAAAAATACCAAAGTTCATATGAATGAATTCACTCTTGAGTTCATCTTCTTCACATAGCATGGGCATGAAATAGTATGGAGAAGGTTGAATATAACCATAGCTAAATTAAAGCATTTCATCTTGATTAAATTATAAAGATACTTATTATTATTAGGTTTATTATACTAGGATTGAGTTTGGTTTTTGATTATTTAATAGTATTTGAGCTAAGTTATGACTTATAAGTAGCTAGTATGTGTTAAACTCATTGTGTTTATTGTTTAGTATAAACAAATGCGTATGATCTTCGTAATTGATGTGATTCTTAATAGATTAATGTCTATCTATCGTGTTTACTTGATCCACTATTTTCCAATGTGTAGAATATTAAAATTTCGACGTGCTTTGACTTTTTAACATTTCACTGATATTTTGATATACATAATGTCTTGTCTCCACAACTAATCCCTATAGTCTAATACACATGAAGAAGAAAAATACTGATTGTGTCTTTGTAACATTTGTTTTCTTATTTGAAACGCAATGACATAAACAAAATATTAATCTTTCATTATGCAGGTTGAGTAAAAAATCAAAACATCTATCTATTATAATAAAAGAAGATTTAAATTAGTCAAAACATCTATCAATTATAATAAAAGAGGTTTTAACTTGCCACTTGTCATAACATTAGATCTTTTAATTCTAATTTTCTCGTCTCTCTCATATTAAATATTTACATAACTACTAATTATATTATTTAACTTTTTTAGATTAAAAAATTGCTTTTAATAAATTAAGAAAGAGTTATATTTATAAATGTGTTTTCTAAAGAAACAATCTTTTGTATGACATTAGTAATTTTTAAAATATCAATTTTTTAAAAAAATACAAAATATTTACAAAATGACATTTTTAAAAAATGATTTGATTTAGAATGGATTTTTAAAATTTTTTAGTAGTTATGTAAATTTTTAATATTTAGAATGAATTTTTAGATTTTTTTTAGATAAGGATATTTAAAATAAAATTTCAAAGAAAATAATAATATTATTTTATTACTTATTATAGTCCTTACTTAAACGTAATTTTAATAATATGATATTTCAAAATATCATTGTATAACTAATAACTTTTCATTATTAATTATTTAATATTTTATTTATTCAACCCGTTTAATACACGAGTTACTAACCTAATACTTTTTATATTAGGGTGGTTTCATAAACATAGATATTTTGAAATATCATATTATTAAAATTACGTTTAAGTAAGGACTATAAAGAGACACATAATTTCAAAAATGTAACGTACATATCAGGTTTGTTTTAAGAAACGCTAGCACCTTTATTATTTGCTATAAAATGACAAGATATGCCAATACCTAACATTGAATAATCAAAAAAGAGTAAGACGTGTTTAAGATTAGTTGTTAAATTTATATATCCACTAATAAACGAGTTCTTTCTTATAAAAGCGTAGTTTGAAAAATTATTTATCAAAATAGTATAGTTTAAAAAGTATTGATCAAAATAGTTTAGTTTCCTTATTATTTTTAGTGTGAATTTCGTTTCCTTCCAAGATTTTAAAAAATTATCATTTTCATCCAAAAAATTAACTATGCTAATTTGAAATATTAAACCATTTAATATTAAAAGGGGAAATTTTGTAATTTTACATATAAAGACGAAATCCTAATTTATATTAACGTATTTGTGTTAAAACTCCATTCACGAAAACTAAATCGGGCATTTTATCTTCAAACCTTTTAAGAATTTAAATTAATGGAGATTTAACTCTTTTGGATGAAAATAACATTTTTTAAAACTTTGAGGAGTAAATGCAAAAAAAATAAAAAATAAAAAAATAAAAATAAAAATTGGTAAATAGCAATTCACTCTTTTCTTTATTTTTAACTAATCAGTTATCTGTTTCTTTTCTTTTTCTATTTCTTTATTTCTAACTAATGTATTATTATGCTTATATGTTAACTAACATTTGGGAAATAAAATCATAAAAAATACATTGGTTCTCATTTTTATTTTCTTGCTATGTCTTTCAACTAAAAGAAATAACAACAAAAAAACATTACAACTGGACAATTTCAATATCAGATACGAACACAAATTTCAATACCAGTCGTTAATATCATAAACAAAGTGTCAAATAAAGTTGGTCCGCTAATGGTCTTAATTTCCATTACATAAAAAACATTAAATCGAACTTGAATTTAATAATGATAATGTTAATAGAAAAACAGAACTAAAGAACTTCAATGCATGAATTAATTCCCTTGAATCAAAACTTAAAATTAAAAATCGATTGCAGGTCAAATTCAGAAACTTTGAGAACTAGGAGATGCAAAAACTAATCAAAATTAAAATCGAACTTGTTGATAGTAACTCATATTAAAGTCGAACTTGTCAATTGAACAAGAAATAAAATCACATAACCTTACAATAACTCAAAGTCCAAATTGAACCCATTGATTGAAGAGGTCTCTAACCGATTGAACAGTTCTTGCCGTAAGATCGGACCTAAAGAAAATCAACAAAACGTCAATGAGTTCCGATGAAGATCGCACCTAATTAAACAAGTCTCGAAACGATTACTATGAGTTCTGATGGAAATCGCTGATTGAACAAGCTATATACATAATGAAAATCAATCAAAATTATCACGTGATCTGTCACATCCCGACGGAAGCGTGAACAAAACGGGTGGAATGTGACTAGCTTTTATCAGAGTGCAATGTTTATAGAGGAACAAATCTTAAATACATATACTTAAAACAGGAAAGTAGGACATGCATTTATTTATAATATTCGTGATTACATCTTTTACATAACTTCCAAAATTAGACATAATCTTTTACTACATCATTAAACTATTGCATGTCTTCAGATACGGTGGAAGTGTGCATCAACATACACACTACCATCAACGATGTTGACAGTTAGTGTGACACAAACTCTTCCTACCACTTCTCCCCAACCATTGTGTACTTCAAAGCTAAGATCAAAAGTATTACTCATTGTTTTCTGAAAAAGTATACTAAACCAGTCAACAAAAATGTTGGTGAGAACATAGATTTATAGCCAGACAAAGATTTTGTTGATGTATTAATTACAACCAAACCTGCTCACAACATAATCATACTGTCACGAAATAATCATAAAATCAGATAATATTACATCCTAACCCCCATTCGGTTAGATGCAGGAAAATAGTAGCAACCCTCATCCGGTTGGTACAAATATTTTCCTAAGTAGCGCTACTAATATTATTGATCGGTTCCTCATTCGAACTAATGGTTGTGTCGCAAATGACAGTAAGC
>BJCN01281736.1:0-10961 GCA_018326445.1 Flaveria brownii
GATGAGATAAGTGAGGGAATGAGGACCTTATCTTGGTCTTGTCTAGTCTTATGTGGTGGTGGTCATATATTTTTTGTATGACATTTTTAAATTTTAGGGTATTATGTTATTTTTTTGAATTTGATTATTTTTATTGATCACACAAAAACAGTTAAATCTAAACTCGTCAGAACAACGGATAATATGGTTATTTTTTTTCATTCAGCAGAGTCAGTTAGATAGTAAATTAAACAGCCAAGTTTCAGTCAGATGTAGACTCAGTCAAAACTTCTTACTGGGTCAGCTTCTGACTCAGTCAGATCTTACCCAGTCAGCGTAATCAAACAGCCCCTAAGATCTGACTGAGTCTGCATCTGACTGGAACTTGGTTGTTTGATACAGTATCTGACTGACTATGCTGAATGATAAAAATAATCGTATTACCCTTCTTCGGTGGTGCTGCGGCTGCCTGCGGGTCGCGAGAGGGCTTGCGGGTCAGCCGGCCAGCAATTTTTTTTTAAGGTCCGGGTTAGCACTGGAGACCCGGTCAGCCGGGCTCGAAGCCGAAATCAAACGGGGTAAGCCGGGTCGACACCAAAACAAACTCCCTTATAAACAATGTGAACAAACCCATAGATGACTTCTATAACCACCACCACCAAACTCACCGGAGAACACAATGCCATCACTTCGCTTCCCATTCTCGTTTCCTCAGCCCCCCAAACGCTTTCCCTCCGGCGCCATTTCGCCGGCGACAATCGCCTGCTCCGTCGCCGTCTCCGCCGCCGTCGGCGCCGGAGTTTCATCCTTCATCGCCATCTCCCAAAACTCCACCAATCAATCCATTCACAACGCAGTGAACTCCTTCGTTTCCCATTTATCACGCTCGTCTCCCCTGTGGGGATCACTGTCGCTATCTGACGCCTCCGGCGATGCAGTCACTGAATCGAAGACCGGCGTTTCGTTTCCGGCGGTGTTGAAGGAGTCGCAGAGGCTGTTAGGGGTTGGATTGAGGAGGAAGGCGGTGTTTGGGCTGAAGAATATTGATGTTTACGCTTTTGGTAAGCTAGTTTTGTGAATTTTTGTTTTGATTAGCAATGTATGTAGATGAATTTTAAAGTAGTTGTTCGTTTTATGCTGAAAGTTCGTGTTATGTGATCGGAAACCTAACGTAGTATACTGAGCTTTACTTACTGGCTGTCGGAAAATTAGAATCATGTTTACTTCTAATGAAACATGTAGTTGTGTCGGTTTGATTGAATTTTGGATTTTATAGGCATTTCAATTCTGGGAGTCTGGAACAATGCAAATTTGGCATCAAAGTTGTGCATTTTGTGTTTCCAATCGCAATTATATTTATAAACACAAATGTGACAGATTGTCAATCTGCAGCTATTAAGGAATGATTGAAGGTTGATATTATTATGTGGCTTTTTGTAGGCGTGTATGCTGATGATGATGATATAAAGGGTGTTTTAAGTGAGAAATATGGAACACTCTCAACAGCTGAATTGAAGGATAAGGACATCGCTCAAGATTTGATGGAAAGTGATATAAGTGTTACAGTTAGGCTGCAAATAGTTTATGGAAAACTTAGCATTCGTTCTGTTCGTAATGCTTTTGAAGATTCTGTGGGAAACAGATTGAAGAAGTTTGGTGGATCTGAAAACAAGGAGTTACTTCAAAAGTAAGCTGTTCTTTCATTCAATTTTACTAGGTGTGTCAATTTCGACCCATTTAGTTATGTATGGGTTGATTTAGGCTCAGTTTTGTCTCTCAGATCAGGCCAAATAAAAAACTAGCTAAAAGGGGGAATGGATCGTAATAACTGGAGGTTGAACACATAGTATTTTTAATGCATAGAACCTTCTAAAATCTAAATCTTTTCATTCAAATATCTAAACCATAGCCATAATAATATTGTTTTGTGATTAGTTAGCACATTAGTTATTTATATGCCAACCCTGCTCAGCCTGTTTCATATGGTCTAAAACATGACCTGTTTTTGACCCGGTAGTCCTGCCCATCTTGCCACCTCTAACGTTTACCATGTCATGAATAATAGTTAGGAAGCTATAAGGTAAACAGCATAACTAGCATAAAAGTAGTTGTACTACATATAAACAAGTGAAGAACATTTTTTCAACTTGTTAAGTAACTATCTTTGAATCTGACTTCAGCTAAGGTTGATTCTATCAGTTAGTCAATTGGTAATTATCTAGTCAATGCAGCACTCTGGAAGTATCTTGTTTCCTTTCTCAGTAAATTAAGACATTTGTACTATTAACTGTGGATCTTTATGTGATCCCTATTAAGCTAAACCCAGTATTCTTCAAAATAAAACTATATGATTAAGAAAAGCAAGACCTCCAGAATAGGAATTTAAACCTGTTTCGTTCAAGACTCCAAAGAACTGTCTTTATCCCCCTATCCCTGGAACTGTTACTCTTCCGAGTTTTTTCCGAACAGTCTAGTTAACATAATTATATAAATGGGTCCAATTAGGTTGAGTTTTATCTTAGACGGGTCAAATTAAGAAGTTAGCATAAAGGGAAACATGTCAAACATGTTGAAAGTGCCTAAAGTCTATTTATAATCCAATGTTAAGACAAATGTGTTATCAGTCGGGATCTTTATGCATCCCCCAATCAATGCAATTCTAGTTTTCATTATGAGATAAAATTTAAGAGCTCAAGATTAAATGTTAAACCTTCTTTTGTTGCTTCTTTTTCTGAAAAGCCTGATCAACATGGCCATTTATTTTACCAGGGCTGACTTTAACATTTAGTCAACTTGTAATTGCTATTTTAATTGGGACATAAATGAAGGCATCTTGCTTCCTTTCGCAAGATGATATGAAAAATGTATTATCAAATATCAATTGTGTATCCTCATGGCGACTCAATAAAAGCAATTCCCTTTCTTGCCAAAAAATAACTTCTATTAGAGAAAAGTAAGAGCTGATAATCGAAAAGTCAAACCTTCTTATGTTCCTCCTTGGCTCCTCTGATGATTGCTATTTTATGCTTTCTTCTTTCCTCATGATCTTTTTCAGCTTTTTATAGTCTTCTTCTGAGACTCGAAACCATATGCTTCTTTTTTACTTATTACTTACCTCTTAAGATTCTCCTCTGTCCCTCTCTTGCCTATACTTATAAAAGACTCCATTAAAACACGCAAAGATTAGTAAAACCTAATTAACTTTAGTTAAAGAAATCAAATTCTTCTGATATGCACATTATTAATCACAAGCTTAAGTATGTGTGTGAGTAACCGAGGAACACACGAAGTTGTCTTTTTCATCGTTTTGACTGGTCGTAACATCAGCAAGCATTTGAATAAACTAAATGAAAACAAAAATATAATAAGCTCATTAGACAAGTGCTTGTAGATGTGTGTATATGTTTACGTGTAATCGTATATATGAAGAATAGAAGGAAATGTTTTGCTTAAATTTAAAAAATGACGATACTTCATTGATGGACTTCTTGGTGATGTATCCATTCGAATAATCCGACTAAACAATGATGTTTGAAGGTGGCTGAGGAAGATCAAACTCAAATTTCTACAAAAAAATGTTTCAGGGTTTTAAGAAGCATTAGTGGGAGCAAGGATTTTCGGCTGGTTCATGTTTGGCGGGTCATGTTTGGACAGGTTCATTTGAACCTGTCCATGGTTGGACAAGTCTGTTTTGTCTGGTTCATTTTGAACTGGTCATGTTTGGCTTTTTCCATCAGTGGTGTGAGGTGACAAGGTGACACCAAAGTACATGTAGGTCAAAGTTAGGACCGCGCTCCGGAAATTTTAAAAATAGTGTAAAATGGACAATAGTATGAAATGAAAATTAGATATGTAGCTTTTGATTTTACATAAAGCTAAGTGGCTGTACACAAAGTAACTTCTCACGTTCCTAAAGCTCTCGGAACGTCTCGCCCTCTGAAAACCAGACTATAACTATTCAGTTGTTTTACAAAAAACAAGCAAGTCTTTTCTTCATCACTGCTGACAAACTTATTATGCTCAGAGATTTATGCTTCAATGATCTTTTTTATTCATTTAACTTTGCAAACTAATTTGGTATTTTTCATGCTTTGTATAGTTCGCTTCACCTACAGAGTATACCTTCTTGATCATAAAATGTAGAGGTGGCAATATAGACCTTGTTCAACTAAAAATAAGTCGGCTTGGGTTATATTTTTTCTTGAACCATGTTGAAATTCCTCCTAAATCATTTTATTCAGTAAAATTAGATAACCCTTTTGTGCTTATTACCTTATGAGCTCAACACACTCTTTTGAATAAGCACCTCCAACTTGGCTTCTCAAAAACAGCTTATCTACCACATAAGCTTATAAGCCATAAGCTATTTGGCAACTGAAAAAGGGTTATAGAATTTCGATATGTAATACACTAATCCATTGTCTAAATAAGCTAACCCAAACCCAAACACCCCCTTGGTGTATTTGATACATTGTGTTAATAAAATTAAAAAAAGAGAGACAAAATAGCTGAAGGAATTTTAAATTGTGATATGATAAAATTTATTTTGCTTATTGTTTCATTTAGAGAAATTGTTCATGTGCATGCAGGTTTACTTCCCAGTTTAGAGATGAATACAAGATTCCTCGTGGATCAATCATCGACCTCTCCAAGGAAAAAGGCTATGTGCTCCGAACCGCTAGTAAGTTTACATATTCTAATCTTCTATAATCTGTTATCTTTTTGCAAGATCCTCTTTTATTCAATTATAAGTTGTTTTGATGTGTTTTGTTTGCATTAATGTGTTATTTTGGTTCAAACCACGTAGTTGATGGCAAAGAGATAGGAACTGTCGAGAGCCAACTGCTGTGTCGGTCAATATTGGATCTTTATATTGGTGACGACCCGTTTGATTCAAAAGCAAAAGAAGACATTGACCTTAAACTCGTTTCCGCCATTACAAAGTAACATTTCCTACTCGAATCATCTTTGACTTGCAAAGTTTTGTATCTAAAGCAAAATTAACCAGTGTGACCACCAAGGTCATGGTTTTACTTTTACATGACTGAATATTGTGTAATCAAATGTGTATGTTGATGTTAAAAAATGATCAAGTTATGAATAATAATTTATGCATGGAGGTTTGTACAAATTGCACTGTCAGTTGTACATCTACTTACAACCATAATATGCAAAGATTTGGTGAAAGTGATGAGTGCATGTTAGTTGTTACACAAGATCTTCACTTGCAACCAAATGCACACAGTACTACCAACTCATGTATATAACATGCTAATGGTATGGTTGTACATCACATAATCATGTGCCCTAGCCCACCTAACTTCTGCCATCTTTTGTAAACAACTCATCAATCCTCAAGAGCGCGTAGCGATTTTGGAAGTAAAAATGATGTTTCGTTTAATGTTGATGATAATCGAAGGTGTCTTGATGAAGGCGGTCATGGGCAAAGTGTATAATGTTGGCGACACTGCGGGTTGGACGATTCTTGCTGATTCGAATTACACAACT
This sequence comes from Flaveria brownii, assembly GCA_018326445.1. Taxonomy (NCBI): domain Eukaryota; kingdom Viridiplantae; phylum Streptophyta; class Magnoliopsida; order Asterales; family Asteraceae; genus Flaveria; species Flaveria brownii. Next base: position 5,488 of record BJCN01281736.1, read on the forward strand.
TGGGCATCATCAAAGAATTTTCGTGTCGGTGATACCCTTCGTAAGCATCCTTTGTTCAGAACTAATAAACTCTTGTATGGTTTAATGAAAAAACATAAATAATAACTATAATCGTAACAATACGGTGTGTTTGTAAAATCTTATAATGACATGCAGTGTTCCATTACAACCCGAACAGCCACAATGTGATACAAGTAAACCAGCATGGTTTCCGATCATGCAACATGACTCGACCATGGAAAACCTACCAAAGCGGTAATGACTCGTTCATCATTAAGGCGCCTGGGCATTACTACTTTATTTGCAGCTTTCCGAGCCACTGTGAAGCCGGCCAAAAGCTTGATGTTAGAGTCCTTAAAAGTTCTTATCTAGCCACCACCCCGCATACAAATGTTAGCTCCCCTTTGCCACCAAAAACAACTACAATTGGATTAAGGTCGGGTGCAAGTGTTGCAACCGACCTTAGCTGTTTGATTAGAAACATTGTTGTTTCGGGCATGGTTTATGTTGTAATGTGGGTTGGGTAGTTACGGTTTATGTTGTTTTTTACTAATTAAAATACTGTTTTTGTTTGTGATATTTCGATGCGTTGTTTGCTCTGTGTGTGTCTAGCTCATTACATAGCTGCTCGACACGTCTCATACACCCAATCGAAATATGTTACACGAGTCCAGGTCATCCCCTGTCGCAAAGTAGACTCATCAACAACTAGCTTAATTTCTTGTTCCATGAATTCGTCTCTAGAAATAGTAACATACAAACTTGCATTGCATCAACTATCAAGGCCATTTTACTGATGTTGTGTTCAATACTCACTCGAGGCCCCTTGTATCCTTTGCCCATGAATAAACTTAGGACGCATTTTTGACACAACAAAGAACCAAAGAAATCATGAAAATATAGATCCGTCCTAGTTTGGTTACTTGATAATTTGCCTCGTACGTCGCTAGCTACAACTACCAGACAACCCATCGTCAAAAAGATTGTTACGAATCACAAAAAAAAGCTTGAAAAATCATAGAATATATTGGAGAATTCTTCAAATGAAAAAGGAACTACATGATCACAAATTTACATATATTCACAAACTAACCTTCATAAGCAAGCCTAGCACCATACGTGATATGTATGATAAAAAGAGCTAGAATATACTAACAAATACGATAGTGGTGAAAATAACATAGATACATGACCGTTGAAGTTTGCCATCGTAATGCCCTTGAATCGTCTAGTATGGTAGTAACACTCCTTGAAGTGTCTACGGTCGTACTAAATCACTCATGTAAGTCTCTTCATCGAACGATTCATAAGTGATAAGAGGTTATTATTCATGTTTAGACATGTAGACACGTAAAAAAGATGATACATGTATTTGAGCATAAAACATATGCCAGAATATGTTTTTCATAGTATTTACCATGGATAATGCTTAATATGTACTATTATTAGACATAAAAGTAAACGTTACTTTTAGTAAACACATAATGATTAATTCATGTAGCTCATGACTATTGAGGTAAACTTGTTTTCTATCACGACTACATAGATATAGTAGTGAAACATAGTAAGATTATAATAGCTTATTGAAAAAAAGGCACAGTGAAATAGTGATCAAGGTAGGTGTATTTTTAACATTCATTATGTTATATGTTTGAATTTTCATTATGTTGTCTTTTTTAATTTACTTATATTGTTAAATTTCATGTTTTCTACTTTAAATGCAAATAATATCATCCGGTTTTATAGATTGGTCCCGATAAAAAAGTAAAAAAGACCATCTGATAATCAGTTCACTTCGTGAAAAATCATTAAAATAAAGATATGGAGTCAAATAGTTTGATTATAGTTACCATAAAAAATTAAAAATAAAGATTTGGAACGTTGCATCAATAACCCATCAAGTTTAGTAAACAATTAAACCATTAATTAACTACTTAAAAAAATGCATCGTAACCAAGCAAATACAGCAACTAATAAATAGAAAATATTTGACAAAATCAAAAAAATAAATATAAAAGTTTCCATATTCCGCTAGAAATCATGCATAAATAAACCAATTATCTTCATATTCTCCACCAAACTTTTATAAATATTCAGCTGGCTTTAACATAATTTAAACACATAGTGAAGCACAGGATATTAACTTATGGAAGCAATGAAGATGATGGCGGTGGCGGTGGTTATGGCGGTTATGACGGTGGTGATGACGGCGGCGATGGGCGGAGAGGTTTATATCGTTGGTGATGATGCAGGATGGACGAGCGTTCGCAACGTAGATTATAAAGGATGGGCTGCTACAAAATTATTTAGAGTTGGTGACACCATTGGTAAGTTATTTTATATAATCTAATAGTTTTTATATTATTTTTATTATTAGAGTCGGGATCTATTTGAAAGCGGTTTCTCTATCTCTCAAGATAGAGGAAAGACTCGCTATACCTGCCCCTCCCAGACCTTGCTTTTTAGTGGGATATACTGGGTATATTTATTTGTTTGCTTTATCAGAGGGTTTTATTTAACTTGTTATGAATGTCAAATTTTGGATGACAGAAAAGTTCTAAATATTAGAAATATGAAAACGGGTTGCTAAGTTAGTACAATTAGTAGAATTTATGAAAGATGGAATTTAAGGTTTTCATAACTGGATTGATTCGTTATGTCTGTTTATACTGCTTTCATTTTAACTAATAAATTGTTTGATGAAACCACATTTCAACTTAAAAAATAAGTTGTTTATCAACTAGTTTAAAACATCATTCCTCAAGTTCTATTTACCTTAAGCTCATATTTTATGTATAACTTTATTTGATTATTAAATCATGTCTCACAAAACGATAGGTTTAATGTTTGGATTAAATCCGAAAACATTGGTAAAATATTCATGGTTCAAATGTTTTTATATATTTAATTTGTTTTTAAATTAAACCTAGAATTATATAAAACACATTAAGTAGGCCTTTTAATTTTTTTTAACCAACATGTGATATTGTAAAAACTACTGCAAAAATCATTTTAAAATACTCGATCAGAGTTTTTTTTTTATTATAACAAAACTAATGTAAAAGTTTATGCAAAGCTAATGTAATTTTATTTATCTTTAAATTAAATATATTAGTTTACTTGTTTTTGTTAAAAAAAATAAATAACCACATCAAAATATCTTTATCTGATTTTTTTACAATAAGGAATTTATATTGCATTATTTAACTAAACAAGTATCCTCAATTTACCCCCTAAATCCTGAATCTTTTTAAAACTTTTTATATGCAAATATAGATAATAATTTGTCCCAACACAATATAAATGTTATATTAATCCAATACACTATCATTAACTCAATTTTTTTTATCTATTGTTTTTGTAGTTTTTCAATATGTAAACATCTTCCATGACGTTGCTAGAGTCTCATACACCGATTATCAAACATGCAACTCCTCCAACCCTTACTCCACCTTCACCTCCGGCGACGACCATTTTCCGATCAAATATCCCGGCCACTACTTCTTCATCTGCACCCAATCCACCCACTGCCAATCCGGCCAAAAAGTCGACATCCGGGTCCCCTTCACCGCCGCCCCTCCGCCCATCACCGCCTCTAGCCCCGCCCCGGTTCAGCCCCTCCCATTCCCCTACCCACAACCCTATGCTCCATCACCGGTTGTAGCACCTCCTCCTGAGGCGCTACAAGCTCCGGCTCCGGTGATGGACCAGTCTCCGGCGCCGTCTTCAACTAGAGATCTTCCGGGGCCGACTCCTGTGGTTCCGGCCCCGGAGATCTCTCCGGCGCCGGAGAAGAATATGGCTAGTGAAGTAGGGTTTGGGATGAAGAAGTGGAGAGTAATAATAATGGTGGTTTGGTTTTACTTGGTTGGGTTTTGGTTTTAGAGTGGGTGTATTTTTGTAGTTTAATTTTGTGGTTTTTGTTTGGTTATATTAGTTTTGATTTTATGGATTGTTACTTTTTTTCATGAATTATTGAATGAAAAATTGGTACGTTGCTGATATATGCTTTTAAGAAAAAAAAATGTGTTTCGTTAGAAAATATATCACCCATAACTTTTTATGTGATGTATCGATATTGATTGATTCTTGTTGGTAACGACTATCACCGATGAAATTTTGATGAAACTGTTTGTCGGTAAAAATCAAATTTTAAGTTATGTTTTATACACATGAAAAATTTATAAATTATATATTATTAGATATAGATCGTTGGTTAATGTTTGATTGATGTACATTGCACAAGTATATGATAGAAAGACATTCAAAAGATACAAATTACGCATTAATTCATAGTCTATGGTCAGTTATATAGACTTACAGACTACGAAGAAATACCAACTTAAGTAATTTGATGAATCGTACGTTATTGTTCACTCTAAGTTAAATCCAAGATTCTCTGAGAATAAGTTAGTTTTTTTTAAAAGTAGAAATAGTATTTCATAAACCACAAGAAAAAAAACAAACATTAGTAATTACACAATTAAGAACAAACTCCATTTTCGCCGGTCAAAGACTTTTGCTCGATATTTTACAGACAAGAAAGCCATCTTGGACATCCGATAAGACTGGACATCCGATAAGACTGGACATCCGATAAGACTGTAACGATACAAGAATAAGTATCCACGGTAAACAATATAGTTGTATGCAAAGATTGAAGTGCATACGGATGGTTGATTCACCTCATGGTCTTGGCGAACCTTCCAACGAGAAATGGGTATGTACTGGATTGAACTTAGGTTCAAGATATATAGCACCCTCAAAACGACGGTCAAAGCGTATCAATTAATTTTAAAAAACAAAAAATAACCAGATGGCTTAATGTAATTTTCAAATTGTGAAAACTTTTTGAACAATAATGAGAATGCTTGATTTTTGTTGATGTTAGAGAAGATGTATAATAAACCAGATACTTTTATTTTCTTTTTTAATTTAAGAGATGTAACATCTTTTTTCATAGCAAACATATTATTTTACTGGAAACACTTTAGAAATTACATATATGGTGAATCGGGATACTATTCGTATATTACACATAAAAATGAAGCTTCAGATATCTTCTACTCTAATAAATCAAAGTAATTATTAGCCATATAATTATTTTCTAGCATTTTTACGTCATCACCACCTAGCATCTGGACTATCCATGTGTCACAACCACCACAATAAGTTACAATTTTAATAAAAATCTTGACTTTAAAAAAGTTTTAGTTTCTTAGTAATTCTGATTTAATACCATACTATAATGAAGATAATTTCTTTCTAAAATAAATAACATTTTATCAAAAGTACTTTATTCAAACTTAATTTTTTAAAAATATAATTTAATTTGGAGCTAATTAGTAAACAAACAAACAAACAAACAAACAAACAAACGTACCCAGTAAATTCCACTCAAAAGCAGGGTCTGGGAGGGGTAGGTGGTGGCGAGTTTTTCCTCTATCTTGGGAGATAGAGAGACTGCTTCCGGA
>BJCN01281740.1:0-12026 GCA_018326445.1 Flaveria brownii
GCGAGCTCACTAACAATTTTGTTGACCATTTTGAGCATATCTTTTCAGGTGACAATGCTAATTGAAGATGTAGGTGTGCTGCCTTAGTGGAGACCCTATGATGCATTTTGAGACTATACAATACTTGACAAACATTCTTTTAACACAAGTCTGATTACATACAATTATTCTTTTGGATACTTGTTCCCGGGTTGTGGGAATTACATTACAATGATTCTATTTTTGGTTATGTGATTCATTTACAAGTTTATGCTTATGGCTATGTTATCGTGAATATTGACTAAACACGACACAAGTCTTCTTTGTGTCGGGTGTCGTCATGACAAGCTTTATCATCAATTGCATATATTACATCTCTATTGTTACAATATGTTATGACGATCCCGTCTCGTTACATCCCCATGTTTCCGTTTTAGCGGGGGTGTAACACCTTTCTTCTCCTTCAATTGCTTTATAAATATATAGGGAAATTACGACCACGTCCTTAGTAATTTACTTGTATAATTATCGAACTTATACATAGTTTTCTGTTCACATAATTTATGTAATTATTTTATTCATAAACCCAATATAATAACATTCATGTTACATCATTGGAGGTAAGCAATTATATTAAATTCAAGTGTAAGTTGTGACATTTCAATATATTGCATCCATCATTTTCTAAGTGTTGACCTTAAATTAATAATCTCCGCGTTTACTTTCTATCTTAGACAAATTACCATGAAAAGGAAGTTCAAACTAATAATAAAACACTTGGAAACTACTAAATAAGAACTAACAAATATTTAATAATTGAAAAATGAGTTTTTTTAATATTTTTTTGAATGGTTTATTCACACCCTTTATACATAATTCTAAATTTACACAAATGTCTTTCATGGTACTAGAACACCATTATGAGGATGTAGGTTCAGAAGCTGTGGTTTATTGTGATCGCGAATAACACTTTCGTCACGTCAAAACAGTGAACTGTAATAGTCTTTTTTATCGTTGCCTTTAAGTTTTTTTATTGACAACATCGGGAAACCAAAAAAGCTTATTAACTATATATGTTTTAAAAGAATGAGCAACATTATTGTTTTTTACCGAGAAACTCCTCCATCGATGGACATATCGTGCAAACTTGCATTTATCATTTATTTTTAACAGCGAAGTAAAAGCATTAACACATCACATTATGGACTCGAGAGCATCTCAAACGAAGTAATCGTGCATAATCATCAAATGCACATACAACAAAATGCATATCCAATATTCTTTGTTTGAACAACATAAATCATAGGTAAAAAGAAACAAGTCTTAGACAAAATGATGTCCACCATCATAGATCAACCATCATCGACCCATCATCAACATAAACATCAGCCTATACCGGTTTTATAGATCCAAGATTGCCTTATACGAAGTAAGGGTAGCCATCATCGGCTTAATAGCATCAAAATAAACTCAGTGCCATGAGGCTACTTGTAACACAAAGAGGAATCTAAAATAGTCTCACATGAATCAACATGAAAAACACGGTCTCAGATGAACGCACATTAATCATCATCAACCCAACACCATCATTAACAACAACCCAACTAAAATGATTGTATGAGAATACTCATAGCTGTAGTGGCCGAAGCAGGCATCGGCCTCAACTCTCTCTCTTTCCCTCCCTCTCTAAACAAAATGAGAAAGGCAATGGCATGCATTTAGGTTATAAAAAAGAGTGATGAGAAAGGCAACGACATGAATTTAGGTTATAAAAAAGAGGACAATCGACACTAAAGAGGTAAAAAAGACGAAGTTTGGTGAGTGTGAATTAAAAAAAAGTTTACTAATACTTATGTTCGAAAATTATATAGAGTTAATTATTTGAGTTTAAAAAAGAGTAATGAAAAAATGATCTAGACCCACACACTCCCTTTAAAGAGGTAAAAAAGACTAAGTTTGGTGAGTATGAATTAAAAAAAAGTTTACTAATACTTATGTTTGAAAATTATATAGAGTTAATTATTTGAGTTTAAAAAAGAGTAATGAAAAAATAATCTAGACCCGCACACTCCCTTTCTCTTTAATCAAAATATATAAATAATCACTACTACACCGTTGATAGAGAAAAGTCTTACACTTATATGATCGAACTTATTTTTTTTCTTTAACGGCTTCTAATCTCTCTTAAATCCCCCTAAGTTGTTTACTACAAGATTTAAACATGTGATTTAAGTGAGGGAGTACCTATATACACCGAGATACCTTATATATATTGGACCAAATACTAGCTGGAGACTTTATGTGATGTTCATGTGTACAATCTTTTATACTTATATTTAACTATCATATGTATGAGCCACTCAAAGTCAAAACTATTAGTTTACATGAAATTATTTAGTATGCTTACATATACTAATAAAAAATAACTTAAAAATACACATAAAAAATCAAATCACAAACTTCAACTTAAGACAAAAATAATGTAATGCAGACATACGCTCGTGAAAATCAATAATTGTTTACTTACATTATTATTTAGAATATGTGTAGCGGTTGTTAGTTAAAATAGCATCTAAATGCAATGTAGATAAAAAATCATTTTATTAAAGCCCCAATTAAATCAAGTGTAGAGATTTACTAATGTTTGAAGTCTCTATTGATACAATAATTTAGGAAAAATTGTATTTGACGTCCGTTAAGGACTTGAAGTCTTATGAATTTAGAGTCTTTTTAATTAGCTTGTAAAAATTTTTGAAGCCCCACTTATGTCCATATCATCATGTTTAAAGCCTCCAAAATACCTACTACGTATAGTCTTAATATGCATAGTATGGTCTAATTTAGACCGTCTAGAAACATGTCCCTTGTGCATCTAAAGTTTAACTACTTCGGCATGAGTCTCATTTGACTTGAAGTTAAAGCAATTGAACGGTTTTCATTTTTCGGCCAACTGAGTCTAAATATTATGTTTGTCTATCATTGATTCATTTCTAAACCTATTTTTCTTTAAATCATTCTTATTATTGGTTGTACAAACGATAGTTGGATAAAGTATCAGACTCCATTAGCCGAAAGGAAGAAAGACATTTAAAAATTTAAACCTCAAGTAGTTAAACCAAATAAAATCAAGACTATAAGTATACGTTTAAGATAAATATGAATATACGTTTATTTACGTGCCTCCCATAAGGATTGTAATTAAACTATTGTTCTCTCTAGACAATTAAAGAATAAGACCAGGTTTTCTCAAACTTTGGAGATTGAGATGTCCGTCCAACTACGGCAGTCTAATAGCATCATTCCCATAGCGTTAATTGGCCGAAGGCAAACAGTCTAATGAACCCAACTACGGCAGAGAAGCCTTTATTCTAGGAGTAGGAATGAAAGGTTACCCGGCCAGAAACTTCAATCAATCCTATGACATTATGAATTCTCTAATCGGAGGCAAGGGGCGTAGTTCTTAAACAAAAGAATGGCGAGAATGAGGAAATTATTCAACTTAAAGAAAAAAAGAATCGAATTGGAAATCAAGTAAGAAGAAAGGAGGCTAGCCCCCAAAAATACTCCGCGCCTAGGTTCTTTTGTCGTTAGGGCTTACACCTTGTGACTCATTCATTTGGTCAAGCGTTCCTCGGGCATCGGTCAATCCTGAATCACGGGTCGCTCTATCATTGTCTGATTTTTGATTGTTTGACCACACTCAAATTTATGTATCTACTTGTCATATTTTTGCCTCTCCTCGGTAGTTTCGTAACAGTTTTTTTTGAACGTTTTCTAGTATCAGAAGGAACTGTTCATTCTCTACATCAAATATACATATTAAAAAGTAAACTTAGAAATATATAAAGAGTACTATAATATATTGTATAAATTTAAATTTCAATAAACATTAAAGATTGTTATTAAAGTTTGTAGATCAAAAGGGTTCAAACGAGAACTCTATTTTATAATGAGAATTTACGAAAACTCGTCATGATCAATCAAAATTACTATTTTATTAGAATAATTAACATTATTATGCGTATAATAGATCATGGTCTTTTATGTGTGTATAATTTTGCAAGTATAAAAAAATTAACAATAATTTTGTACTTGTAAATAACATATTTTTAACGCCTAATTGGATTGGTGACGTGCCACTGGCCTACCCAATCATCTCTATTACTTAAGTTCGGAACCATAGGTCACTAGGCTGGCAGTCCCCATCAGTTCTAAACCTAATATTACCCTAGGTGAGAAAACCACCTTGCCCAACATAAAACCTTTTTTTATTACAAGTGAAACTTAAACGCAAAACCTTCTTCTTTTTTAATGAATTTTTGAGATACCTCAACTCAATCGGTTGGATTAAAAATTATTTATTTGTAAATAACACTTAACATTGCATTTATAAGTATTTAAATTCACTAAAGTTTATAAGCTGTAGGCTTCATTATAGTATTTTTTTTCAAGAAATGAATATAAACGAACTTAAATGCATACTTACATAATCTATAAAATAGTTTATGATGATCTTAATATAAGAAAGTTAACTACTTCCAGCTCCAACATAAATCATTACATTAGTTAACTACTTCCAGCTCCAACATAAATCATTACATTTTCTTAGTATAGTAAACACATAATACTACCAAAGAACTTCATATTTTTAATCCACTTAATATTATTATATGTCCTCTCCACCCAACATGATCATCATCTGCTTATATAAACACCTTCTGCATCAACCTTCTAATCCATAATTAACCAACGTTAATCACCTAACAATGTCCTTAGTCATCTTCCACCAACTCATCTCACCTTCATATCTCCTCCCCCTTTCCATTTTCATAATCACCATCATCTCAAAATGGTACTTCACCACTTCAAAAACCCTAAAAAACCCACCACCATCTCCGGCCAAACTTCCGATCATCGGAAACCTGCACCAGCTCGGCTCGAGCCCCCACCGGTCTCTCCAAGCTTTATCGAAGAAACACGGCCCTCTCATGCTGCTGCATTTCGGTCGTGTGCCGGTGCTTGTAGCCTCCTCTGCAGAAGCATCTAAAGAGATCATGAAAACCCATGATTTAACGTTCTTGAATCGCGCTAAATCGCGCGTCCCTAGCATGCTTTCGTACAACGCTAGGGACGTTGCGTTTGCGGATTATGGGGAGTATTGGAGGCAGATTAAAAGCATTGTTGTTCTTCAGCTTTTAAGCCACAAAAGAGTTCAATCTTTTCGCCGAATGAGAGAAGAAGAGACCGATCTACTCGTTGAAAAGATTAAAGAGATCAGTTCTTCTTCTTCTTCTTCTGCTGTTGTTAATTTGAGTGAGTTGTTGATTCAACTCACTAATGGTGTGATCTGTAGGGCTGCATTGGGGCGAAAACATGGTGGTGAGAAGTTTAAAGAGTTGTTTGCTAACTTTGTGGAGTTGTTAGGGGTGTTTAGTGTTGGTGATTACATCCCGTGGTTGTCGTGGGTGGATCGGATGAATGGTTATGATGTTAGAGCTGTGAAGGTTGCAGCTGAATTCGATGCGTTTCTTGAAGGCGTGATCGAGGAGCATCTTCGCCGGAAAAAGGATGTTTCCGGTGGTGGAGATGATGAGGTGAAGGATTTTGTGGATATTCTGCTGGAAATACATAATGATAAGGATGCTAGTTTTGTTCTTGAAAGAGATACTGTTAAAGCTCTTATTTTGGTAAGTTGTCTTTTGAACATATATTCTGAGTTTTTTGAACATTGAAGCATGAGAAAGTGGTTAAAAACAGTTTAATTAATTAGGAGAGTCAGTTAGTGGCATAACAGGTCGAAACGGGTTCGGGTTAGTGGGTGGGTCAAAAGGGTCGAGTAAAATGAGTTTGAGTTAGAACCGGTCGTCATACGAAGTATCAATTTGGTTTGGTCAAAATGGAAACTGAGCAAATGAAGTCGAGTTGAAATGCGTCGTTTTAGAAAGAAAAAAAAAAGATAGTATTAAAATGGCTTTACTAGTTATGTGTTTTTATCGCGATCAGTGGCAGTGATCGATAATAATAGTGGCGATGCTAGTAGAGGCGATGGTGGTAATGGTGATTGGTGACGATGGTTTCTTCGTCGCTGATGAGATGGTACCAAGGGTAGAATAGGCTCGATCATTTTAAGTTAGCAGGCTTTATAAAAGTGATCTGTTTTAACCCGTCATATAATCTAAATAGACACAATTTAAGTTGATCCAATTAGACCCATAAACAATTCTTTTTTACCCAAATCAGCCCATTGTTCAATGAATGGGCTAAAATAGACCATGATTTCTAACTAACAGGGTCATTCACCCCAATCTAAATTTTTATATGCAGGATGTGTTCACCGGTGGGACCGATTCAACATACGCAACTCTAGAGTGGGAACTCAGTGAGTTGCTACGAAACCCGCACGTGATGAAAAAACTACAACAAGAAGTACGCGAAGTAGCCAAAGGCAAACCCAAGATCACCGAGGACGACTTAGATCAAATGCCATATTTACACGCAGTTGTCAAAGAAACTTTCCGACTACACATGCCACTCCCACTACTCGTCCCTCGCGAATCCACCCAAGATGTTCAACTAATGGGCTACAATATTGCAGCCGGGACACAAGTTCTAATCAATGCATGGGCTGTTGGGCGAGACCCATCTTTATGGGACAACCCTGATGAGTTTCGCCCCGAAAGGTTCTTGGATACTCTGGTTGATTATAAAGGGCTTCATTTTGAGTTGACGCCGTTTGGTGCTGGACGAAGAAAGTGTCCCGGAATCCAGTTTGCAATGAATGTTAACGAGCTCGTGTTAGCTAGTTTGATGCATAAGTTTGATTTTATGTTGCCTGATGGCGAAAAAGGGGAGGATTTAGACATGAGTGAGACTACTGGGATCACGATTCATAAGAAATTGCCTTTATTAGTTGTAGCAACTTCATCTGTTTGAATACTTTATTGCGTCAGAGGAAAATAAAACATAACAGTAAATCCTACTCATAGCTAAGCTTATGTGGTCTGAAGGTCATGTATAGATTTCAAAGTGCAATGTTATTGTTTGGCGTTTCGTGTATAATATGTAAGGTTGTCATGTACTTTCGTGTAACGTTTGTTTTATGTTTGTAGCATGTGTTAATTGTTATGATATTTGTAGTATGTGTCTGCAACAAGTTCATCAGATCATTTTTTGGTGATTTTCAAAGATAGTAAGATACTAATATGTAGAAATATTTGTAGTATGTGTCTCAAACACCTATGTGCTCGCTCTCTCCGCCTAAATACAACATTCAGAATTTCTTCGTTCAATGTTTTAGCTCTTTTATGATTAAATAGTTTTTGGACAATGCGTGTTTAACGCGTATTTTTTGACAGGAACATGATCATCTAATCACTTCATTGAGTTTAACACCGTAGAACTCAATAGTTACACTTACTTGATCCACGCTATACCTAGATTTTGTTGTTCGAAAGGGAACATCGGCTCTAATAATCCTGCCTCCATTTACCAAAATTACTGAGAAATGTTTTGAATATGAAGTTTAATTTAGAAAGTTTCAATATATTATATAATCTCATTTAATTTTGAATTTTTTAAAAAAACAAGATAATTTAAAATGATAATATTGATATTTGATAAGATTATATGAAAACGGAATTTAAATTTAAAAAAAATTGTCTTCATTGATTTTATTATTCAAAATCGTAGGCTTTTAGAAATTGTAAGAATATAAGAAGCGGAAAGTTAAATTTCTACCACTAGCTACTTGTCTACTTATCTTGACGTATTAAACCGGTACATTATACCACCAATAATATTAAGAAAATCTACCACTGGCTACTTGTTTTGAAGAACAGAAAAACCGTACGAAGATAATATATCATACTGAAAATGCTCTGAAGATCATAAAAACACATGATTTATCATGTTCGACATCAAATCGGTTAAAGGATAGAAATCATATGTTTTCACCGCCTCCCAATCAGTAGATGAGGCTACGCACCTAAATACAAAGCTATGTAAAAGAGTGTGATTTAACTATATTTTGAGACAATGTATGGACTTAAAACAACAAACATACACCAAATCGAAGCAGGCGCCGACGTTTGAGAAGTTCTCTCGTTCTTGAAGTCGATGTTTGATTTTGTAGGTTTGCTCTATGCCATGATGGGAACTCAACAGTTAACATCGACAATTGGTCCAATATCATAAAACAAGCCCAATAAAATACATAAAAGAAATCAAAAAAATACGCTTTTACCCAACCATGCATTTGGCCGGCACCAGACTTAGAGTTTTCAGTGTCATTACAAACAAATGATTTTCCCTAACGGATAGATCTGTAGCAAAACTGTGAGTGAAATCGTGTACAAACGGATATTCATAGAAAATCAGGTCATGTTACTTAGATTTCATAAAGAAGATTCACAATGGACATTGGTGAGGAATTACCGTGGGATATTTAGCGATGGAATGTCAACGCAACGTAGCAAGTATTACCATAAAATAGTTTTTTCGACAGATTAGCGACAACAAAATACGTTGGTAATAAAAAAAATATATAAATATGTAAATATAGAGGGCGGACCTTGGAGCAACTGGTAAGGTTGCTGTTTTGTGACCTTGAGGTCATGGGTTCTAGCCGTGGAAACAGCCTCTTGCACAAAATTGTGCAAGGAAAGTTGCTTACATCAGATCGCTTCGCGATCCGACCCCTCCCCGGACCCTGCGCAAAGCGGGAGCTTCATGCACCGGGTACGCCTTTTTATATAAATATGTAAATAAATAAAACGTTTAAATAATAAAAAAATGTACCGCAAAACAAACATTCAAAGTACTAAACTGATGTTGAGTATGTTTACGCAAAATATATATACAATAAATACTTAGTGGGTGTTTGGGAGTGCTTATTTTTATCAACTTTTAATTTATTAACTTTTAAAAAGTTAAAAAGTCATTTTATAGTGTTTGGTAATGTGATTGTTGTGAGACAATAAGTTAATAAGTCACTCCATACTAACTTATTAACTTATTGAAAAAGTCAATAAGTCAAATAAGTCAATAAGTTGTTTTTCAAAAGGAAAGTCAAACACGCCCTTAGCAGTGGGGTGTCAAAAATTTACGGATATCCACTAAATTTTAGTTTTATAGTCTAGCCATCGATTTATGTTTTGGACTTTGACCATTAAAGTTTAGTATTATAAAGTACAATCATCAAACTATTTATTGGAAATTTTTATTTTTCTGATTTTAGCCACTAAAGTTTAGTATTTTTAGAGTTTTATAACCAAACTTTATTTTTATGGCTTTGACGAGTTAGAACAATAACGACCAAAACAACACAAAACAGCGTGTGGGAAAAACGATCGGCCTCCCACCATATTTTCAATTTTGACCACTAAAGTTTACTATTTCAGAGTTTCACCACATGCCTTTGCTTTTATGATTTATGACAAGCCAGTCCAATAACGACCAAATTAAGTAACTAAATGTAGCGTGTGGGAAAACGACCAGACTCCGGTCGTGTAGCGAAAGGGAGAAAAACTAATTGGTTCTAAAACCATTGCAAGGTAAAAGTTTAAAAAAGTTAATATAAACAACATAGCAAAAATAGTAACTTAATCATTTACCATCAATCATTTCCAACCACGTAATTACAAGACAAAGAACATTCGGTCCTAACACTAACCATCAAAGAAGGGAAAGCTGCAATATATCATTAAGATCTAAAAAGTATACCATAAAATACATATTATACTGAAAATGCTCGGAAGATCATGAAAACACATGACGAATCATTCTTTTCTTATATCGCGTTAGTTAAAGAATGATAAATCATGTGTTTTCACCATCTCCAAAGCTACATCAGTAAATGATGCTACAAATGCGATACACCACCCAAGTGAAGGTGTGTGATTTGAATGTGTTTTGAGATAATGAGGGCTTATACATAGTACTAATCGTGGGAAGCTTTATGGTGAGAGTAGTTAGCTTTTCTGGTCTTTAGCTGAATACAAAATGTAAAACGACAGAATCATCGATGTAACTAATTAAAATAAAAGGAAATAAAAGAGGGAATAACAAACTTACGCCTACTACGTAGTAATGTATATTAAAATGTCTTTTGAACATATGATAAAATCAGATGTAATTAAAGAATAAAAAATAGTAAATTTGATTCTTTTTTGTTTGTTAAACATTAAATAAAGAGTAATTACATATAGTGTCATTATATATATTTTAATTACCAACACGTAGGTACACATTATTTTGCATATAGTACAATCAAATAATTGTTTTATTTTTTTTATTTTAAACATGATACCTCTACATTTTTACGATAACCTCTATAATTTTTCATTTTCAACTTTGTTCCTATACTTTTCATCTTTTACAAAATTTTCATTTTACATCCGGTCTAAATTTTTAGAGTTACACGTCGTAACGTGCGTGTGTGGTTTAATTTTGTTACGCCTATTTTTTCCCATTTAATGGTTCCGTTGCAACGTTCGGGTCCTAGATCGACTTAGTTATTGTTTTTAATGTTTACATTTCACATGCATGGTTCAACGTTTTTACGTCAATTTTCAGTTCGGTTTTATTTAATCATCTAATTGTTTTATTTTTATATTTTAAACCTAATTATTTTTCATTAATTACACTGAGCATTCTGTAAACTAAGAGTTTTGTAACACTTTACGTCCTTAATCATTAGAATAAGCAAAAATAAAGAAAACAAAATTAAAAACTTCAACATCTTCATACCTAAGTTTATCTTCTTCATCCAAGTTCATCATTTTGGGGTTTCATGGTCTCTTTGTCTGTGTTCTTCAATGTTTTTAAGACTTTTAGGATTTGTTTGTGTTTGAATCTTAGATCTTAACATATATAAGAGGCTTTCAGGGATTTGATTTACCGGATGTTACCAGAAAAAATAGCGAGGTTGGAGCGTTAAACATGGGAGTGCTATAGAGGCATTGTAGGGCGGTGATAGCGGTTCGAACTCACAACTTAAGATTCTCACTTATTTTTGCGAGCTTCGTCTCCAATGTGGAGCATCACTTCTTGCATCTTGGGTACGAGGCAGCCTACCATCAGGGTTCGGTAATTCTCATTTTTTATAGATTTATTCATGGCCGCTCCTGAAAGGGGGCGGGGTGGGCGACTGCCCATGGCTCAACCTCCTCAGGGGCCTAAAATTTTTTAAAAAGTTTATATTATATGTATGTATATATATTTTTTAGAAACAATTATAGGCTATCAATGAATTAATTAACAAACTCAATAACAATTTGATTGTTTTGATCTATTTAAACTCAAGGTCCATTAAAATTTTAATTAGTTTAATTAGTCCACTATTATTTATCAAATTTATATTCATTTCAAAAACGCTAGGGCCGGTTATTTTTTCTATCCACCCAGGGCCCAAAATTTTTTGATGACTCTCGAGACCAACCCTGAATTTATTATTCCGGGAAATTGTTTCAAGATTTTGTATATTTTGGTACTGTTGAAATTATATGCGATGAAATACATGTATTGTAATTTTAGTGGAGAGAATGAATAGAACGCCAAAATCAATATCTAGGATCTGACAGTCCCACAGACGTTTAAGTTCAAATACCTAGGCTCATATGTACAGAATGACGAAGAGATACACAGTGATGTAGCATATCGTGTTCAAGCAGGATGGTGCAAGTGAAGAGCAGCATCGGGGATTTTGCATGATAACAGGTTCCAAGCAATACTAAAGGGAAAACTATATAAAGTGGTAATACGTCTGGCTATGTTATACGAAACAGACCGTTGGACCATAAAGAAATTGCACGAGCGACAAATACAGGTCGCGGATATACGATTGCTGATGTGGATGTGTGGACACACAAGACTGGATCGAATAAGGAACAACGTGTTTTGATAGAGGCCGGAGTTGGCTTGTATCACGGATAAAATACGAGAGGGAAGATTAAGATGGTTTAGGCACGTGAAGAGGAGACCGATGTCAGTGTCGGTTAGAGCAGTAGAGAACATCACCTTAGATGGTAGGAGGAGTAAAAGAAGACCTA
>BJCN01281745.1:0-12862 GCA_018326445.1 Flaveria brownii
ATCAAACTTATGAAAGGTTTCTCATGCGCCTGAATAGTTCTCAAAAGCCTAAATCAGGAGTATGATAAATTTCAGGAATTTGTACAAGTGTTGGGTGTTTTGGTAAAGCTCATGTGCCTAAACAGTTGTCATGTTGCTGAAAATGGTTAAGTGTTGGGCGAATCAGCTTAATCTCATGCGCCTGAACAGTTCCAGACTTCCTATGTGGTTAGACGTTTGAAGTGATATCTGTCTAAGTGTTGGGCATTTCAAGGTTTCAAGGTTTATGTAAACAAATGTTGACGTTTCTTTCTAGCCATGCGCCTGAACGAAACCCAAGCGCCTGAATAATGCTCATGCGTCTGAAGGTTTTCATTGACATGTGGCCAAGTATGCTCATGCATCTAAGCCTCATGTGCCTAAACAGTAGTCATATGCATTCACAGTTGTCATGTGCGTAAGGGTTTTTACACTTATATATATTCAACACTTGGTAGATTTATATATATTCAACACTTGGTAGATTTCCTCATTTTTCACAAACCCAAACACTCTATTACACTCTCTTCACACCCGATACTCATATACTCAAATCACTTGATCATTTCTGGTTAATATGTGTGAGTTATACATATAAACCATAAATCTAAACATTATTGCGACCTTATAACATCAGATTTCATCACCTGATTTTATCATTGATTAGGCGTTTGAACTCTATAGGCGCGTTCGAACCCTAGTTGGTTTAAATCTTTGAATCTGTGACTCAAATGTGTTATAATGATTAAAATTGTAAATTAGTTGGTATATCATGTTTTGGAACAAAATGTGAGGATCAAAACCTAATTTCATCAATTGGTGTTCTTGATGATTTTAAGCTCAGCAGACAGTTCATTAAGAAAAGAAATGAAAAGTTATTTTAAATTTTCATCAAAATTAAATTGTTAATCATCATAATTCATTTATTCAACTGATATTGAGAAGGTTTTACATGATTTTGCACACTTTAATTCATTTGAACTTAATCATGAATGTACTTTGTTCATTGTATGAGTATCAACACATAGAAAATTTAAGTGTAAAGTATTAAGTTTGAAAACTTAAAATGTGCTAACTCAACTAAAACTCAATCTATGTTCATGTTTTATGATACATCACTTGATTTAATCACACATGTGTTATTTCAAAGTTGCAACCATTGTATACTTTATTCATGTAATGGGTTGTATACAACACTTAGAAAATTTCGAAGTGTTTTTGGTTCAATATTGATAACATAAATTATGATTTATTCATTGTAATTCAAAGGTGATTAATATTTTGTTCAATGTAAACATATGGCAGATCTTAAATTCGAGCCGAAGCATAATGTAGCATCCTATCTGAATGAGGATGTTTGTGAAGCAGTTGGCTATGAAGAGACGATCAGATTCTGGTTGAGAACAAAGTATGTTTATGCCACGTGTGCTCAATGAGTCATCTATGATCATCTTATTAAGAGATTTTGGAGAACTGCAGAACTTGCACGAGATGATGAAGGAAGGAAAGTAGATAGAGGTTTCATCACAAATTATCGTATGATTGAGGTGTGTGAGCAGTCAATCAGAGAAGCACTAAGACTAGGTGACAATGACCCTCAAGACTTAGCTGAACATACATTTAATTAGTGCAGAGAAACCTTTTTGGCTATGGGTCATCCGGATCACCTTCCAAAGAAACAGTTAAGTGGCCGAGTGTATAATCATTGGAAACTTCTATGTTATATCTTCTAACATTGTATGTCTAAGAGGAGTGCAGGATGGAATTCATTCCCTGTAGACATAGCTTCTCTATTGGTAGTTTTTTCCACAAATAGAAGATTCAATTTGGCAAAGTGGATCATGAATGGGTTCATTTTTAATATGGAGAAAGGAATCAAGAATAAGTACATGATGTATCCTATATTTCTACAAATGATTATAAATGAAGAACATCTTGATCTTCACGCTTATGGAGTAATTGTAGACAGATTGATCTTGGAACACATGACAGAGAATGTCTACAAAAGACTTGCCATAATAACTGGTGCTCAGAATGTTAAAATGTTTGATTACATGAGAGCAATGGCAAGAGATGATGTGAATATAAATGAGGATAATTTTCACTTTATTGATGATGCACCTATAGATCCAAATGAGTTGATTGAAGAAGTACCTCAAGAACTATCTGAGTCTGAGCCTGAGGATGATGGTGAAGATAATGATGATGATGATGAACCTGAGAATGAAGAAAGTTCTTCCTCTAATGATGATGATGATGATGATGATGTTAGAGGAAATGAAAATTAAATGAATCAAGAAGGTGATAAGGAGGATGATAGTGAAGAAACTGAATCTGATAATCAAAATGATGATGTTGATGATACACATAATGTGAATGAAGATGTTGATGAAGCAAATTAAGAACAACATATGGAATTTGATTTTTCCAATGTTGATTTATTTGAGCCTATAGTACAAGATGAATTACCTATTGTACAATATCCACTTCAAAGAGAACAACAGAATGTAGCTGCTGAGGAGTCTTCCCTATACGTTATCAAAGTTGTTTGTGATTCTCCTATTCATGTGAGAGAAAAAGGTGAAAAATCAACTCAACCTGATAAAGTTCATTCTGAACAGGTGAACACGGAGCAAATAATCAAATCTCTGAAAGAAGAGAACATTCATAAGCTTAAGATGATTGGGAAGCTTAATTAAGAAAATAATCACTTGAAAAAAGAAGAGTTAAAGAAGGACTTGAAAATTATTGAGTTAGAAGAAACTCAAGAGATGAACTTGAAGAGTTTAGATGTATTACTCAGAGATTATGATCTCCTTTATGAAAAATATAAGAAGTTGATGGAAGATTATGAGAAACTAAAAGAAAAGAATGAGATCATGAAAGAAAGCTTAAAATCTTTTTAAACACAAGACTTAGAATCTTTACCAACAGAGAAACAAGATGTTCATGAAACAAGAGAAGTATCTCAAGTATATACAAGATCAAGGAGCAATATCTCTCAAGAAATCATCATTGCACATGAAGTTCAAGCAAGTGATGCTCAAAAGTTATGTGAGGATGCCAAGGGAAAATGAAAGATAGATGAGACTCACTTTCAGTCAACGGAAGAATCATCTTCAAACCCTTCTTCAAAGATGCAGAAAATTATTTCTGAGACTCGTAAACAATTTAAATGCTATTTTTGATTTTGGTGTTATTTAATTTCTTATATACTTGAATCTAACTTGTTTTTCTATGTAGTGAATGTAGATAATCCAACTATACAGGAATTTGCAGAAGAAGATATACAAGAGTAGATAGGAGCATTGGAAGATCTAGATCCAGAGTTCTCTGATACATGGTATGATGAAGTATTAGAAGGAGAAGATATCGTTGAGGCTGTAGATTCACCTGTAGTGGGTGTTTCTGACGACATTCTGATAGATGTTGAGGACATATACAACTGTTTAATCCAAATAAGTATAATAGAGTATTCTCGGATGGTCTTACTACGTCACAAACAAATGAAGAGTATGAAAAATGTTTCACACCTGAAACAATAGCTCCAGTTGACCCAAATGAGAATTGTGTGGAACATGGAGAATAGGTTCCAATGCAAGAAAGCATTAATATTAAAGATATTCCAGTATTAGAACTTAATAATCTAGATCCATAAAATGTGACAACTATTGAGCTTAGATTATGGTTACAATCAAGGAATTATCCAAGAAAGAGACTAAATAGATTGCAATCTGATTCTCTAAAGAACTTAGTTAGAAGTTTTCAAGAGACAGAGAAGCAAAACAACAAGATGATTGTGTTAGATATGGATAATCCTAAATATCTGGAGATTACTAAAAGAACAAGAATGTTAAAGCGTAAAGAGATAAAATCAATGGAGTTGGTAAGGAGAAGTCATGAAAAGAGAAAAGAGTTGATTGACATGTTTCCTGAGACCGAAAAGCAAGCATATAATGTCTCACTTG
The DNA here is from genome assembly GCA_018326445.1 of Flaveria brownii. Lineage (NCBI taxonomy): Eukaryota > Viridiplantae > Streptophyta > Magnoliopsida > Asterales > Asteraceae > Flaveria > Flaveria brownii. The sequence continues at coordinate 3,987 of BJCN01281745.1, forward strand.
AACAAAAACAACTATGGAACAAAGCTAAGTCTGCTGGAGAAATAGTAAGGAGTGTATTGCAAAAAGGCCAATCTATTTCTGAATTGCTTAATGCAATGATTGTGCCAGATAACACAAAATAAATCAAGATAGTTGCCTGGAAATATGATGAGGTATTTGATGCATTTTTTATCAAACGAGTGAATGCAATTTGTGATGTTTATCACTTTTACTCAAGCATCATAGCTTTGCCAGTTCAAGAATTAAAAGAGTGGAACAAGTTGCCTCTGATCAATCCAACCAAAGCAGCTCGAGGTGATAATTTTTTCCAACTTATGAATCGTGACATTACCAAGATCGAGTCTTATCTTAAAACAAGATGTGATCAATAAGAAAAAGAAAATTTTAAGTCATTAAAGAGCAAAAGGAAGGTGGTTGCACATCAAGAAGAAGAAGAAAAATTCATGGATGCATATAGTGATCAGTACTTTGAAAAGGTCATTAATCCAGGCTTAAAGGTGATTAATGGAACTCAAACTTCAAAGCTGATTTTGAGGTGGTTTTATCGTTCTGATTCATTTCACTTGAAGTTAGTACATAATTTGGATGATTGGGATCAAGACATGATATCCTTGTTTGGAGTTTTTGAACTTAAACTACTACATCCAAGTTATATCTCTTTCTTGTCAAATCAAAAATTTAAGAGTGTATCTCCAGAAGTTGCTGACAATGACCAAAAGTATTTCATGGCATCTATAAAGCTAATGCACGCTACTATAGAGTGAATCACTTTGAGGAAAGCTCTAGCACTTGCAAACATTGTGAAGAAGGACGTAAAGAATATTGTATTTATGAGAATTTCAAGCAAAGGTGTGTTGGAAGTCCATTCTCATGATCATCCTAAACTTTTTGAGTTCTGTGCTATCATTGATATAACAGGTCTGTCCAAAGAAAGTTTGGTAGTAATGGATAAGATTGAGATTAAAACAAATGAGTCTAAGCCGGAGCAAGCCATCCTCAAAAATAAGTTCAAGTCTGTGATAAAGAAAGCTTTGAAAGAATTGGAGTTATACAAAGAAAGACCAGCGTTCAAGATAAAAGAAGAACCAGTGTAAGGTACCGTTCCCGGAGACCTCACAGTTGGTCCGTCATGGCATTTTACGTATAAAACATTACACATTTCATAAAACATCGTAGCGGAATTAACTGAACAAAAACCATTCATTTCCTTAAAACCACTGTTGGTAAGCAATACATCATTGTTTAGTCAGTTACAAAAATATTGTTTAATTTCATTACGAAACAACAATATTATCAAATATGAATGGATGTTAGTCTTGCCTCGCCGAGTAGCTTCGCCCTTGTCCCATCCTTAGCAAACATTACCTGCCAACTGAAAATGTATAAAAGTCAGCGTTGCTGAGTGAATTCTAGTTTTAAAAGCGTTAAATTACCTTGTATAAATAATATATGAAAGTACTCTTTTCAAATAAATACGTTCTCTACTTTCCTTCGTGAGCATTCATAATACATACATCAACGTAATACCTTCTTACATTCATTACCATGCTCATTCGTTCATTTCGTACTTTTATCATTATCTTTCACTTTCTTCCGGACCAAAGTGCAATACCCCGAACATTGTGCACAAAGCTGATGCTAGGCCTGAGGTCTATAAATAGACCCGAACATTATGCACGAAGGTTGGCCCAGTCACCTAGGGTATGCTATAAGGGTCCCTGTCAATCTCAATGATTGACCCTATGTGTATCCTTTGGGGTAGCTAACCCGCATCACAGTTGAGCTAACGACAACATGGTCGTGCACCTCCTTTTCATTTGCTTGCAAGACTTTCATTCATTCTTTTATGTTCCACTTTTCTTCATCATTAATCTTTCACTTCCACTAATAATAATACTTTACGTTTATAATCATAAACACACCACGTAAAGTCATACAATATAATATAATATGAAACATAAGAACATGTCATAAACATGCACAATAATGACAATTATTAACCATAAAGTCAAACTACGGTCCAACCCTAATGATTCTGTTTTTCCTCAATATTCCAGAAAATTTTCTTAGTGTTGGGCGCATGAGGACTATACACGCGCATGAGCCGTGCATAGGCGCATCTGCACTATTCGGGCACATGGGTCTTTACTTAACTGTTTTTCCCCCAAGTCCTGGGCACATGGACTATTCAGGCGCTTGAGGACTAAGGCGCCAGAGAAAATGTCAGTTGCATGGGAAAGTTCCAGGTGCATGGGCACTATTGGGGCGCCTGACCCCATACTTAGGCAATCTGGCCAACTTTCCTAGGCGCATGAAAGTACTGTTTGGGCATATGAGCTCACTTAGATTTCTCTAAGGCAAAATTCTAGGCGCATGAGCTTTATTTAGACGCATGAGCAACATGTTTATCATACTTTTAAATTATTATTAGTCCCAAACATCATATTATCCTATCCTAAGCTTATTAACAACATACTAAGCCTTAACATCACATAAAACCCACAAAACATCATCATACAACACAGAACATACAAGTATACATACATAATAATGATAGAATCATTATAATACATTTTCAACCCCAAAGAAGTTTTAAAACAAGTAAAAATATGGGGTCTAGAATTCACCTAATGTAGTAAACAAGTAAAACTCCTCCAAACTTGTTTGTTCATGAAAGTTCAAACACCTAAACAGGCCAAAACAAGCAGCCAACATAAAGAACACTTAACAATCAGTTTCTAAGGGTAAAACCACTAAGAACCCGAACCAAATACACATAAAACACTTACCTATGAAGTTTTCAGCCTTCCTTCCTTGAACAAACGAGAGAGACTTTGGTTTCTTCTTCTTTTTCACTTTGGTCGAAAAGTAAATGAAAAGAAGCTGACAAAAGGGCGGCCATACTCAAAGTAATAATATAATATTGAGTCTTGTACTATTTTACACAAAGTCCCCTTCAACTTTGGCTCCTTTTTGTTTCTTTCAAGATACTTTGTTTTGTTCTCCACATTTCTTTTCTTTTTCTTGACAAGAAGTTTCGGGTGTTACAAGTCTACCCCCTTTAAAGAGGTTTCGTCCCTGAAACCTATTATTCTTCGAATAACCGTGGGTAATGTTGCCTCATTTCTTCCTCGGTCTCCCACGTAGACTCAGAACCCTATTGATGTTTCCACAGCACACGCCCTAGTGGAACCACTTTATTCCTTAACCTCTTCTCCTTCCGATCGATTATCGCCACTGGTTGCTCTACATAATTAAGCCGTTCATCTACCTCGATGTCCTCTAGTGGCACGACCATGTCCTCATCAGCTAAGCACTTTAACAGATGGGATACATGGAATCTGGGATGAATTCCATTTAACTTATCTGGCAATTCTAACCAATAGGCCACCTATCCTACTCGTGCGATGATTCAGAAAGGCCCTATGTATCTCGGGCTTAGCTTATCCCTTTTCCGGAATCGGATGATGCCCTTCCAAGGTGAGACCTTCAACATGACTCTATCGCCCACGTTGAACTCAATCGGTCTTCGCCTTTTGTCGGTATAAGACTTTTGTCTATCCTTCACCTCCTTCATAAAGCCTTTGATCTTGTCTAACTTCTCCATCGTAGCCTCGATCACCTCGACACCTCCTAACTCCTTCTGCCCAATGTCTCCCCAACATACGGGCATTCTACACTGCAGTACCGTGGAAGGGTATGCACTTACAACACAATAACACAATGAGGAAAGTTCTTTAGAACACTTAATAGATCAAATAGGGAACTGGTAACTTATATGAAAGATGCTAGGAACACAAGTAAAAATGAGACAGAACAAGATACCAAAACAACACAAGTATATGGTTTTCAAGAATGTTGTATATTGCTTCTCAAGTTCTTTTACAAGACGTCATAAAGCATAGTTGGAAAGTTACAAGTACTTGTGATACTATATTCTACATCCTATAGCCGGCCATACTTTGAAGGCCAGCTGGATACATAAGACTAGACAACAACAAAATCAAATATAGAGTCAAAAGGAAGATTTCCTTTTGACTAGTGAATATGACATGCCATAGCTCACATACTAATTTATTACAAAAAGGATAAAAGTACATAAAGTAGAAAGCTCAGACTCAAGACCTCAATGTATATTTAACAAAAGCATGGACCTTTTCACCAACTCATGTAAGTTGGTGACTGAATAGAGTTGTAGCGGAAAGATGGTCCAGCTTTATGGTAAAGTACATCAGATAAAAGCATCGGTACATAAAAGTCTTCGGAAGAAATCTGTCTTCATTCTTTGGCTTCGGAAGACTGTCTTTGAAGCTTCGGAAGACCACACTTTTGGCTTCGGAAGATGTTAGTCTTGGCTTCAGAAGATTTACACATAGAATAATTTTCTAGTGAAGGTGTAAAACTTCCGAAGCATTTCTACTTCAGTTCTTTAGTGTAACAAGCAGAGAGACTTTGGATGTTTTGGTTGTATCAGACTTATAGGAATCCTTACAAACTCCCCCTGGGCTGATGCTACCAAAACATTTGAAGATCTTCAGGTGTTCACAGTCCTCATTATGATTATGACCATGCCCTTCTTCATTAGATGGTCAGGATCACTCAGACTCTTATAATATCTTCTTATCTCAAAGAGACCATGCAGAGGTAGGTTGAATAGGTCTTGACAGGTGTAGAAATATTCACCACCTTGATCTCTGATCACATGCCATCTTTCTGGATTAGTTGTGATGGTCCAGGATAAGATGGGTCTCTTATATGCAAGAGGAGCCACTTGGATTGGAGTTTATTGGGCTACCTCTTAATGCACTTCCTCAGGTTGATCTGACTCATCCTAAGGTATAAAGGTGGATGATTTAGACTTCTTCTTCTTTGACTTTGGTTTAGAAGCCATCCTCTTCCTCCTCTTTGAGGACTTTAGCTAAGAAGACTGATCTGCAGCTTCTTGTTGATCAGTTTTGTCTTGCTCAGCTGGGTGTTCCTCCCTCACAGGTTCTGAAGGAGAGGGAGTTTGACCCTGCTGTGGATCAGAAGATGAAGCTTGCTGTGAGTCAGCAGGAGATCTAGGTTGTGTTGTCTCAGGTTGTTCAAACTTGACCTCCACTTCAGGAGGAGCTTAACTTGGAGGGGAGTGTAAGTCAATTAGCTCTCCATGTTTGATCTTCTGCTTGATTACCCTGATGTGCTCATCCATAGTGGATAAAGACATAGGTCCAAGTCTCCTTCCGGAGAATCCATACAGCTTCAAGAAGTTCATCATCCTTTTTCTATCAGCAGACTTATTTATATTATTTTGGATGATAGCTCTTGACTTTGCAGCCTCTTCCCTCATCTTTTTGTTTATTGCCTTTAGTTCTTTGAGTACTTGAAATTCAAGCTGTTTGAGATACTCAAACTCAATGTACTCAAAGGACAAGGGAAGAAGTGCAGATGCCTGGTAGAGATTCGTGGCACTTAGATAATTGATCATGTTTTGCCTATCTGTTTCTTTGTCTATCTGAGATTCTTGCGTAGCTGCCACAGTCTCTTCCACAGGGCTTTCTTGAACCGGGGAGAAAGTAGACACATGCTTGTATAATATTTTTTGTCTCTTCTTCTCTTTGATTTGGAGAAGTATTCTTGCATCCTCTGCTTCCTTCCTCTCTTTTGACAATTCCATGTCAGCTAGTTCATTTAGTTCCTCTAAGGGGAGAGATATGATCTCATCAATCTCATAGTTCCTGGTCTGCAGGTAGGTAATCCTGTCTGCCTTCAACTCATCATCTTGAGTGTTTAGTCTTGTGGCAGCCCTAATTGCAGCTTGCATGAATCCTGAAGACCCAGAGGAATATTCTCCCCTTAGCTTCATCTTTCTCTCTCTCTCTCATCCTCCTTAATCTCCTCAGGAGTTAGAATCCTTTTCCCTTTGTCACCCACAGACCTTTGTGACACAGGGTGGAGAGAGCTTTGGCCTTCATTGCTTGGTGTAGCATCCAAGCTATGGCCAGAGAGAGATTGTGATACACTTTCACCAGCAGGTGTTTCACTAAAGGAATGAATTGCTGAAGTAGTTGTTGGTGTGACAGTGCTCTTAGGCTCTATCACTGGGCCTTGAGTCAAGGTTTTCCCTTTAAAGCTAATCTTAGGGTCTGCCTTAACATCCAGTTGACCAATGATATTAATTAATTGCCTTTGTCTCCTTCTTGAACTGAACTCTTCAGTAACCCTGTCTTAAATCCTTTGTTGCAGCCTACCAGCTTGTTTATATTGACTTGAGGTGACATGTGGCATGTTGATAAGGTCAAGACCTTCATAGAAGTTCAAGGTTTGAAAGTTGAATACTTCTTACTGCCCTTTAACTCTTTGAAGAATGAGGGCTCTCCTGTCAGCATCATATCTCCACCAGGTGTTTGAAATTCCTTGGGGTGGATATGATATAGCCCTTGGAATGCCTTCCTTAAAGAGACTCTGAATTAAGGAGTCTATAGAGTCCACATCAATGTGAACTTGAGTAAGTTGCTGAGTGTGCATAATTGCAAGTAAGGATGGTGAGTCCTTAATATCCATACTCCCTGAAGAACTCCCAGGTTCTGTGATTGTAATGATTTCTCCCCTTTTTGGTAGCATCACCCACTTGCAAAGGTGAGCTAGGAGTTAGGTCAATCCCATCCATAGGTTCTTGTATTCCTGGTTAAGCTCTTCTTAAAGGTCTCCCAGCTAGTTGTTCCCTGAGATAGGATATCTCAAGTTGCTGATCATTGACCCTATTTTGTAGGGTAGTCACATGAGATTCAAGGTGACTAACTTTAGAGACTAAATAGGTGCATGTGTTTGGCAATATTTGCACCTTTAGCCTTAGATTCCCCTCTTTTTTATTAGAAGAATCATGGGGGGATGAGAGAATTTGACCAAAGTCTTCTCTCTCACCACCAGCATGGAGTTCTTGGTTGCTGGATTTCCCCTGCTCATTGACAACTTCAGTTGAAGTTTCAATGGGCTGAGTTGCCATGGTTGAGGTCTTAATGATGTAGTCACTTGCAGAAGTGAGAGGCTCTTCCATATGGATCTCCTGAATAGGTTCAGAAGGATCCACCTCAGTAATAGGTGACTGATGTGGGCTAGACATAGGGGACTCAGGAGCACTCATCTCTCATTAAGTAGGGAAAGACTAGAGAGACTCATGGTACTCACTGAAACCTAAGTATTCTTCAATATAGAATTCAAGGTTAGGAATGGGGTGGTTTAAGTCTAAAGGCTGGGGATGGTAACCCTCCCCTAAAGATTGTTTACTTGAGTATTGAGACTCAGAGTGATGGCTTAAGGTAGTTGGGCTTGTGAGCTCATCAGGCTGAGCATGAGGAACCTCAGCACTGATTCTTGAAGAGAAGGGAGTGAGTTTGCTCCTCATGGGAAGTGGGAGTTCTAGTATCCACTTCCTCCTATATGGGTGAGTGTATGGGGGCCTGCACAAGCACAATAGCTTGAGCAGGGGTTTGTTTAGGTCTTCTTTGGTAAGTGAGGGAGATTTGTGATCTTTTTGATGGTAGGGAGATAGGAGGTGTGGGTTCAACTGTTGATACATCCTTATGTACCTAGTTTATGATCTTAAATGTAAAGTCTTTCATGTCTTACACTGATGTAATCTGATGTAATGTGATGATCCAACGATATATGAAATGCATTTGATGTTTATTTGTGATTGATTATATCATATTATCTTTGTATTGAATGTGATTCACATGTATGAACTTAATTATATGGGTTTGATGTCGTTTTACATAGTTCTAAGTCAATAAGAACTTAGAAATGTATTCAACTTAGTCATGTGGTTATTCATGCTAATAGACCATACTTATGGCCCATACACATGAATGAACCATACTTATGGACCAGTCGCACGACTGAACCAGGTCACTGGATCAGTCGTATGATTGAGACATAATATTGATTCAGTCGCACGACAGAACCTTCAGTTTTGCGTATGAGTTAGACGCATGATTCAGTCGCACGACTAAACCATGCTAATGGTTCAGTCGTACGAATAAACACTAAAAACATGTAAATACCACCTAATTCGTGGAAAAACATAACACTTCGAATACTTTCATACCCTAGCCGTCCAGAGCGTTCTAAGTCGCCAATCCAAGTTCATAGTTTGTTACTGATCGATTCTAACTCATTCTTAATGTTTGTTTTATCGTTAGATCGATCAGGTTGTTCGTTCTCACTGATTGGATCACCAATCAAATAGAATTCCACGCTATTTGATCTGGTCTGATGCAGAATCTGTTAGTACTCCGTACTACACGGTCCTAACAGTTATACCATTCACTATGCTTATTTATAAATCTCAAATGACTTACATGACTTATCTGATATGAAGGTAGGCTCAACTAGGAAAAGAAAACACATGCAGCGATGAATTAAAGCTTATATTTAACTGTGAAGCTATCATCTCATTGTGAGTGTAAGTATTGGCTTATCTAAGTTTGTGTGTGTAGCAACCTAAACACACCAGGTAATTATGACTTATAAATCTCTTTTACTCGCATCAGTTCCTCCTTTGTTTTTCTAAGCAAAACCTGAAGAAACAAGCACATAGTGCTGATGTCATGATTTATCAAGATTCCAAATGAGGAACACATCCAATTTGGATGAAACAATAGAATAAAATACATTCCAAATGAATGAAACAAAAGAATCCTAAGAGAGAACACCTTCCAAAGTGAAGTTAAAATAATCCCAATAGGGATCAATTTGATAAAAGGATCAAAACAAAAGAATCCTAATAAGGATCAAACAAAATGAGATTTCATATTTTAAGTAACCTGGTCAAGTAAGCTGTTAAAAGTTCTACCATACATTGCATGCAGATGGTTGACCTTACCATGCTTTTGAGT
>BJCN01281751.1:5722-18757 GCA_018326445.1 Flaveria brownii
ATTAGTTATTCTATCTGTCTTCAGGTATGCTGTTCTGGCCATGGAAAGAATGGTTCTATCTGCGTGCTTCAGCGGTCTATTCGTCCAGAAATTATCACCCAAGTATGTCTATTTATGTAACTCTATTTAAAAATTGGGTGGAGTTTAGTAATATCTTTTATTTTTAATGTACTTTAAATTCCTGTGAACTTAAATATTACTATGCAATTTGAAACCGTCTTCATCATTTGCATCTTGTAGGAAGCTATACCAGGCTGTAAGGGGCTTTGGACTGTCTACCACAAAAGTTCACGCAATCAAGCTGAACATTCAAAAACAGCAACTGAAGATGAAGAGTATCATGCGTATTTGATCATCAGTTTGGAAAGCAGGACAATGGTATTTATGTTTCACACGTCTTACTCTAGAAATTGCATGTTCTCTTGCTTTTTGTTGTTTTGTAGTGTTAATAATCTAAACAGATACCAATCTGGTAGCCATCATAATAACACACTTATAAATAATGTCAAAATGCTAAATAAGCATGACGTATATGTGCCATCATTGATCAACTATGGATACAGGCATACAGCAGCTATGCATATTTTGGAGGCATATGGCTGTCAAATGCTTGCATGTTTAACATATAAACATGTAACTGCTCTTCCTAGAGACTGAAGTTGTTTCTATTATGTGTGCAGGTGTTACAGACAATAAGTAATCTTGAGGAGGTGACAGAAAATGTAGATTATTTTGTTCAAGGAAGTACCATTTTTGCTGGGAATCTTTTTGGAAGGTGAAGCCATACTTTCTCAATGATATGTTGATAACTTTTCATAGATATAAACATTGCACAAGCTATACATTCTCAATGATATGCTGATAAAATTCTTTCATATATATAAACATAGCACATATGTCTATGGAATCATGTTTGATAGTATTAGTGTTATTAGTCATTTGGAATCTTTGTTTGTTATCTACATTAATTCATGTATATTAGGATCACTTTTGCCAAGTTTGTTGCATTTTGATTAGGAGGCGAGTGATACAAGTGTACTCCCGTGGTGCTCGGATTCTTGATGGTGCTTTCATGACTCAAGATTTAACCTTTCGAGCTTCAAATTCTGAAGCTGCTATGACCGTGTCATCTGTCTCCATTGCTGATCCTTATGTATTATTGATGATGACCGATGGAAGTATTCAGCTCCTTGTTGGAGGTACGTTGGTTATTTCAGCCGTCTCCTTTTACTATTTTCAATCACTTGTTTATAAATATATGTAATGATTCGTATGGCTTCATGTTTTATCTATGTGGTGAATATATATTGCTAAAAGAATTACTAAGGTTTGTCTAAAATTGAATCAATGAACATAAATGCTAAAATTGGGTTAGGTAGGTGTTTGTGAAACGATACCTATAATGTCTCATAATCTTGGGGCAGAGGGATGATATCCTTTTAATATTAGTTTTTGTAATCATATCAGATATACTTATTATTATGAAATAATATAAGTTGCCGGGAAAGTGTTGATGTGTATCCATTTGACCCATTACCCAACTAGCCTGGCCTGTGCCACAGGAGGGAGGGCTCTTTGGAGTTGTCACATTTGGTGTTTACTTTAATAAAAAAAATTGAATCTTAGTTTTGTGATCATGTCCAATATATTAATTAATTATAAAAAAAATTAAGGTAAAAAGTGTAATGGGTCATGTTGACATGACCTGTTATGACTTGTGACCAACAACAAGGTTATCATTTAATTCCTTATAATCAATATACATTTGACTCATTATCCAACTTTGCTACAAATAGTAAATAATTTCTAAGGTAAGATTTTGTTCTAGTTAAGCATGTATGATTGTTTGTACAAGCATGTGGCGATGCTTCAAAGTTATTGTATATTTCAAATAGTAAATCAATGCTTCAAAATAGCAGTATATCTCAAATTGTGATATACCTCTTATTTAAGCATATTAATATCTATTTTTAAAACCCAATATTTAGATAAGGGAGAAACATGTGTACCAAGACTCCTTAGGTTTGGAAGGGTTGAGGTGTACTATATACAACATTTATGAGATATTAACTAATTTTTAAAGTAAGATTTACTTCTAGTTAAGCATGTATGATTGTTTGTACAAGCATGCGTTGATGCTTCAAAATTATTGTATATTTCAAATAGTAAGTCAATGCTTCAAAATAATAGTGTATCTCATATTGTAATATACCTAAGCAGATTGTATTCATTCAGATAAGGGTGAATCATGTGTACCAGTACTCCTTAGCTTTGCAAGGGTCGAGGTGTACTATATACAACATTTATGATTTATCTCGCAAGTCGCACCCTTTTCTATATTTCTTCTTGGGGAACTTAACGAGTTGAATGTATTTTTGCTGCATATTAGCTGATAAATTGTAAAACTAACCATGCCTGTTTGCTTTAACTGTATCAATGTCTTTTTTATATTATGTTTCTTGGCTTTATGCAAGCTCTGTGTATATTGTGTTGATGTTTTTTCTTGTTTTTAAACTCTTTAACCCTTCTCTTCTCACCATATCTGCTCTTCATACTTGCAGACCCCTCCACATGCACCATGAGCATCAACAATTTAGCAGCATTTCAGACCTCTAAGAAATCAATAACCACATGTACACTTTATCATGATAGAGGAACGGAACCATGGCTTAGAAAAACAAGTACCGATGCTTGGCTTTTGACAGGTGTCAGTGAAGCAATTGAAGGACCTGATGGTACACCTCCTGATCAGGGTGATATCTATTGTGTGATTTGTTATGAAAGTGGGACCCTTGAAATATATGATGTCCCGAATTTCAGTTGTGTTTTTTCGGTGGATAGCTTTGTGTCAGGAAGAGCTTTTATTGGAGATAACTTATACCAAGATTCTTCTGATGATTCTCAAAAATCATCTAAAGTCAACAGCAAAGATAATAGCCAGAACATGAAGGTTGCTGAATTGGCTATGCATAGGTGGCATGGAGAGAATAGCCGCCCATTTCTTTTTGGAATATTGACTGACGGTACCATTCTTTGTTACCATGCTTACATGTATGAAGGTTCAGAAAATGTTTCTAAAAGTCAACCAGTTAATGGTCAAAGTTCTCCAAACCCCAGTGCTTCCAGGCTTAAAAATTTAAGATTTTCACGTGTTTCTTTGGATGCATATACAAGAGAAGAGATGTCAGCAGAAACCCATTTTCCTCGAATAACAATGTTTAAAAATGTTGGCGGGTGCCCAGGTTTCTTCCTATCAGGTTCAAGGCCTGCATGGTTCATGAAGTTCAGAGAACGTATTCGAATTCATCCACAGGTTACTCTCTCTTTAGCTTAAGATCACGTGTGTGTGTGTTATTTGTAATTTGTAAAGGTGGTGCGAGTTGGGCAGGTTGAACAACTAGTCGAAACGTTGCTCAGGACGGGTCTGTTTGAGTTGCGTTCCTTTCTGTAGTTGTGTACCACAAATCAACTCACTGGCTTAATGCTGTTTATATAATTTGAAAACAGTCAACTTTATCAACATTTAATGGATCTTATAAGTAACTAATTAATATATATTATGACATAAACTATAATATTAAATGCTCAATATATTTATAATATGAAGATTTCAGATGTTGTAAGCATTTAAATGCACATCTGGTCAGGTTTGGCCCGTTCCATTTAACTAGGTTTATATAAGTAACCATTTGATTTCTTAGAGTCTAGAGGTAAAATATATCCTGCTTACCAGTACCTTTTCTGAACCCCCCTTATCATCTAAGTGGAAACTTTTTTCAGCAGATACATCAATTTAAGCTATCAAGGATAAAAACGTAAATGACTATAATAGAGCATGAAACCCTCTGTTTTTTATTAGCTACTCTCGGTTGTAATGTTATATGTTCACAACTTGCTATTGTTTTCTTCCAAAATCTTTTTTTACCCATTTGCTAACTTCATTTCCCTCACTGAACCTGAAACTCTGCACAAAAGAAAAAAGCGAACCTTGACACATGCATATTATGTTTCTTTTGGAATTCAGTTACACAATTTAATCCCCACTATGTTTCACCTTTTATTTACAGCTTTGTGATGGACCAATTATTGCCTTTACAGTTCTTCATAACATGTACTGTAACCATGGCTTCATTTATGTTACCTCACAGGTCAGTTACCATATTTTTTTTTCCCGACATTTCATTCTGGTCTTCTGACAACTAACATGTCGAGTGCATGAATGTTTTTTAATAGGGTACTTTGAAGATCTGCCAACTTCCATCTTTGCTATCATATGACAATTATTGGCCAGTACAAAAGGTCATATGTTTGATGTATATTTTTATTGTAATGCTAGGATGCTACATGTGAATATGTGATATGTTTCATTTGACTTACAAACTGTTGAAATTCATCTGGGGTTGCACAGATTCCTTTGAAGGCCACTCCTCATCAAGTAACATACTTTGCCGAGAAGAACTTATACCCGCTTATAGTATCTGTTCCTGTGAGTAGATTCTCAGTTTTTCCCTGCTTTCAGTTGACCATTAATATAATATGTTTTCTCTAAACTTTTTGTTACAAAGTTCCATAATTATATTGTGATGAAATATGATTAGACTTTAGTATCGATGAACCAAATAATTCAAATTTTCATATATCATTTTTTTACAGTGTGTTCATCTTTTACATAATCATAACATTTGGATTGTTTTGTGTAGAGATCTCATATCTTTTAATATTTCAGATATTAAATTGAGCTCCATTGTCTATTCCTTGGTACTTTGCAGGTCTCAAAGCCTATAAATCAAGTCTTATCATCTCTGGTTGATCAAGAATCTGGTCACCAAATCGAGCATGATAATTCAAATCTTGATGGTACTTATAGTGTGGAAGAATTTGAGGTTAGAATTTTGGAACCTGAGAGTTCTGGTGGGCCATGGCAAACAAAAGGAACCATTAACATGCAAACTTTTGAGAATGCATTAACTGTGCGAGTGGTTACATTATCTGTAAGTTCTAGCTAGTGATTAATGATTACATTGCTTTCATTTCATTGTCATTGGTTTATTTGTATTTATTGTTCTTATTTTCGTTCTTAATTGTTCTGAAATGTTGTTCTTGAGCTAGAACACAACAACAAGAGAGAATGAAACTCTTTTGGCAATTGGGACAGCTTATGTGCAAGGGGAGGATGTGGCTGCAAGAGGACGCGTTCTTTTGTTCTCCGTGGAAAGTAGCACTGAAAACTCACAAGCGAAGGTAACTTGATTTTTGTTATCTTAGGATTATCTCAAAGTTAGAGTTGGCGAATTGGGCTTTGGCTGATGGGTCAAAACAGGCCAGCTTGGATTAACCCGAACTTTTTTTATCCAATATTTTCAATTTTTATAATTATTTATTGTGTGAAATGTAGTTACTAAAATATTGTTGCTATAATAGTTTAATATTTAAAATAAAAGGATCATGAACGTTTTATGCGTTAAAGGTATGTTGTATGGGACTTTTGATTTGTTACCTGTTCAACCCGTTTAGCATGTATGTTGTAATCTATATTTTTAATGTAACCATTTGACCTGTTAAAGATAAACCATAAGTCAAATTAATCTTTTTTAAAGTACATATGTCAATTCGCAGGCATAATCTGTTGTCTAAATTACTATACCTTTATTGATTTGGCACCAATAGTCTATGGGATTTGACAAGTCTTTTAATGTTTTTGTTTTCTGTGTTCTATTCATCTTTTAGGTTACGGAGGTCTACTCAAAGGAAATGAAAGGTGCTATATCAGCATTAGCTTCAATTCAAGGTTATTTGTTGGTTGCTTCTGGCCCAAAAGTTATCCTACACAAGTGGACTGGTTCTGAGTTGAATGGTGTTGCTTTTTTTGATGCCCCGCCGCTTTATGTAGTCAGCTTAAATATTGTGAGTCATTTGTCATGTCTTTTTTACTTGCATTTTGACCTCAATTAGTAGTTTGTTTTTGCATGCCAACTTTTGCTAGATTGCACAATCTTTTCAGTAAGTTGTTTTTTGGTGCACTCATGATTTGTATAAACCTAATGCTGCCTCAATGATTTAAGTGAATCACATGCATTTCAATAAATCTTCTTCACTTTTATGCCATCCAACTGGACTTTGTACATGCCCAATCACAAAATTTCGAAGTGTTCCATATTGATCACTTCGTAACATGGGGATCGGTTCTGACGATATGGATTTTTAAGACCACTGACGTGTAATTTTTGTGCTGATGTGTTTAGTTAATTAAAAATTATGGTGTGTTTATGTTTGAATTGGGGCTTTGATTTTGGGTTGGGTTGGGTTTGTGTATGGTAGGTGTTTTGAGGGAGTTGTTTGCGACAACTTATGAGGGTTTCACCAAGGAGACGTGATTTATATATTTAGTAATCATTAAATAACATTAGAATAATTGGAGTAATGGTAAATCCCACTTAGATAGTAGGGTCTTGGGAGGGTGAGATGATGACAAACCTTACCCCTATCTCTTATGATAAAGGGGCTACTAGGGAGACTTTGGCTCAGGTTAATAGTAATAATAATAACAATAAAAGAAATAAAGTGATTTGGTGTATACAAAGAAGGTACGATCACATGTCATCAGGTTACAAAGTGACCTGGACAGAACACATTTCCAAGTTTTGGTTACAGGGTTCGCTTAAAAAGAGGTTCAATAATCGAGGTAGAACATTGAAAGTTTTAAGTTGATATTCTGTGAAATTGTATTATGTTTTTGTGACATGTTAAGTCTCAATTTCATGTCACACCAGATGTTTAACATGCTTTTTTTTTCTGATTTAACTTTGTCATCTGTCTAGTTCCTTTTAGTACTATTCCTTGGATTATGGATAGTTCGTTCTTTTACCTGATAGTGGTTTTTGATGCTTTCTTTTTTAGGTTAAGAATTTCATTCTGATAGGAGATATACACAAAAGCATATATTTCTTAAGTTGGAAAGAAAATGGATCTCAGTTGACTTTATTGGCCAAGGATTTTGGCTCCCTGGACTGCTTTGCAACTGAGTTTTTGATTGATGGAAGCACTCTTAGTCTGATGGTTTCGGATGACCAAAAGAATGTGCAGGTTCACATTTCATGTATCATATGCTCTCTTTTAACTGTTATAGTGATCTGGGTTCATATTGATTGCAATAAACCGATATTCATGTTGTATGCCGAAGCTGAAAAACAGCAAGATTTATGAAATGACCATGTTTACTTATGAAATGGTAAATTGAAGTTATATTTTATCTAATATTATAATCAAGTGGTTAAAACGAAAGATGTTGGTGAAAAGGGAAACCGATATCACAAGGCCAAAGCCACCCAGAGTATTTTTTATGCATCTTATCTCCTGAATCATTCTGCTAGAAATGATTTTATTATTGAAGTAATGTGAATTTTGTAAATCATATATCGTGCAATGATTATCTATAATAAACCTTAATTCTCCCAGAGTTTCTTTTAGAAGACTAACTGTATTTGCCTTTCATGAAACATTCAGATATTTTATTATGCACCTAAGGTGTCGGAAAGTTGGAAAGGACAAAAGCTACTTTCACGGGCTGAGTTTCATGTGGGGGCACATGTGACTAAGTTTCTACGGTTGCAGATGCTTCCAGCTTCTAATGGTCCTCCAGGATCTGATAAAACAAATCGTTTCGCCCTTGTGTTTGGAACTCTAGATGGCAGCATTGGGTGTATTGCACCACTTGACGAATTAACATTTCGTAGGCTTCAATCGCTGCAGAAAAAACTTGTAGATGCTGTTCCTCATGTTGCTGGATTGAATCCCAGATCTTTCCGCCAGTTCCAATCAAATGGAAAGGCTCACCGCCCCGGGCCCGACAGCATAGTGGACTGCGAGCTGCTGTCTCAGTAAGTTTCTCTAACCCCTTCTTCACTTATTAAGGGCATTTCCGTCATGAAATTGCAGTTTGGAGACGTCTTATAAATTTTTTTTTGGGTGCAGCTATGATATGCTTCCATTTGAGCATCAGCATGAAATTGCTAACCAGATTGGGACAACGCGTACGCAGATCATTTCAAATTTGAACGACCTGGCTCTTGGTACTAGCTTCCTGTGAAGTGTACCATCTTGTTAATTAAAAGCAAGGGGTGCATGTTGTGACATCTAATCATGTGGATTTTTGAGTTAGATGACTGACATAGGGTTCACGACTTTGTGCAATCTGAGAATCTAGCTTTTGTAATATTAAGAAATGTACATAGAGTTTCAGGTCGTTGGGGAACCGAAAAACTACCAGCTGTTCGTGCATGCCTGGCAGCAGAGGGCGGTGGTGTGGTGGGTACGAAGATGCCATCACTGTTCTTGTGGTCTTTCTCCATCTCTCTTGCTATAAAGCTATCTATGTGGGTTAGTGAAGTTGATTTCGTTTTGTTTTTCTTGGGTAAGTAGTGAAAGAGACTTGTAATACACTTGGGATTACATAAAAATGATTTAAAATAGTAACTGTGTGGATTCGACAATGTTTTTTTCAACACCACCACCCAAGATGTTCCTTGGATAAACCGGGCAACACTCAGGAATGAGGAATCTCTTAGGCTTTAACTCTTCAAATTTTAACATAGGTTGCGTTTATGCATTACTCATGGGGACCTCACATAGCTTTGCATGTTTATTTCATTTCCTCTTTATTACAAGTCTGTTTTTTTTTTTTAATTTGTTCTTGTGTTTTACATTTTATTTGGGAGATCACCGATCTCCAACTTGGTTTCTATCAACACCTGTCTTTGGGTTAGAATCCATGATCTTTCTTCTAAGAGGCTTGCACCTCTACCGCCCGGGATAGTCCAGAGAGACATTGAATATTTAACCAGTAAAAGGATCCACATTTGGAGCCTCTATCCAGTCACTTGTCAGCCAGTTTATCATCCAATAATATTTGGTTGGAATTTATATTATAAAGTGTGTGTTTGGAAAAAAATTGCAAAGCTAAAGAATTGTACACGTAGCACAGTTTGTATATTTGATGTTTAAATGATCAGGTTTTGTAAAGGTCGTCCTCTTAAAACGATTTCATCTGTAAACAATTATGTCAATAAAAAAGTAAAGAGAAAAAGCCTCGAACAAAAAGTCGAAAGAGTAACTGAAAAAACCATGTAATAAAAGAACCTAATTTACATGTATGAGTAGCTTGAAAGAAATTTAATGTTCTATAAATAGTTTTTACGTTTCTTTATATCTAACTTTTATTTTTCTTAAGCCACTAACCTACCAGTCCTTCTAGTTTAATAGTAAATATGCATGTTTGTTTATCATAAGACTTAAAGATTTGTCCGCTTTAAAAGAGAGTTTTACATGCTTTGTTAGCACCAAAAGGTCATCTTTCTTGAAGGTTTTTCAAGTTTGTGCCAACAAACTTTTTCTTTTTGTTGCGATAAATAAGATCATCTCTATCATCCTCTCACCATAGCTCTCCACAAAAACTTTTAAATGAAGAGATGGAGATGGATCACAAAATACCAATCTAGTTTTCATCAAAAGTTTTAAAACCAAATCAATCAACGAACTGATCATGTTGCTGGTCCGTTGAATGGATCGGTCTGACTGGACTATAGTAGGGATGAGTTTTCATCCGATTAAGGACTAGCGCGAGCAACCCAACCCGATTATTACATTAATCTGAACATGATTTTTGTAAAATGTTCAGTATTGGGTTGCATTTATGAGAATCAGGTCACCCGATTAACCTGAATGGTAGTTTTTGAAAAAATCACGAGATTCTCTATCTTGGTTAATAATGACTACTTGGTACAACGACTGTTAAATCTTCGACTAATAAAGACGAAGCGACTAATAAAAACAGGATAATTCATTGCTTCGTCTTTATCCCCATTGATCATAGATTATCTAGAAATTAAAAACATTTGATCCACATTCACTAGATTCAACCATAGGTTTTGACATGCAGTTTCAAATTTCAATTAATATTCAATTATTCTAATCTCTATTATAATTCGATAAAGTTAAAGACCATGATCATTAGCTCATATATGTAAATTATATATGTATATATTTGTGTGTGTTATGCCAGCATTAGGAAGATTTGAAAATCATGGGTTTCTAAACATATTTCATTGTTGTGGTTAAATTTTATACTATGAACTTTATGGATAATCAAAATAGAGTGCCCTTGAACATCTAAATATGCGTAATTAAGAATGTAAATATGTAGATGGTTTTATTTAAGATAAAAAAAAATTCTCTATTGATAACACATTAAATCTAATACATGTGATCGCTTAAATATTGCTTACACAAACATTTGAAATAACTAATAATTTAAAGCTTAATGGTTTATCCTAAACCCGATTACCAACTAACCGACCCTAATAAAACCAAAAATCAAAACTTATGGACCGATTAAACATTACATGTTTGTTTGGTCTTCTAGTTGATTTTATGCCTTAAAACCTGTTGTTAGTTATATTTTTAAGCATTAATTTTTATAGTTATAAAGTATATTTTGGTGCATATTATGTATATATCACATGTATTTTCGTTTATTTTATACAATACATGTTTGGGTGGAATGGAATCTGCTTTGATTGATTTTGCAAGATTGATATGTTCGTGAGTGAGAGGGACGAAAGACTTGGAGAAGCAGGAAAAGAGTTGTTGAAGAAATGTTGAAACTTGAAATTATCTACATAACAAAAACTTTACATGATCGCGCCGAAGTTCATTCACAAATTTGACGCGGCCGCGAATGCTTGCAACAAAATTTTCCTAAAGTTTAGAAACTTTTGTCAGGGATGGTTATTACCATATTTTCCTTGATAAAATATAAGAATCTGACAAGCCTAAAAGAAGGGATATGAAAATCAAAGAATTACTATAAATAGAAGAGAAGGGGGGATCAATGAGGCATCTTAAAAACTCTGTTTTGACAATAACGATCAACAAAGCAAGAGGGAGCAGCAGCAATTTGGATTCTTTTTTTTTTTGGTGGAATTTTCTTCATTGTCAATATATTTAATTATTTGTTTTGATTAGTAAGTTTTTTTTAATTATTTTGGTTTTCATTGATCTAGTCGTTATGTCCGGCTAAAATAATTTTAATTTCAACATTAAGGTTTTATTTCTTTGATTTAGTTTGAACTTATATGAATTGAAAATGAGAACTTATTATTTTAATGGTTTGTTTGTTTGATTTTTGATCTTAAACCCGGATCTACTCCGGTATATATTAGATTGTTAATAAAATTGATCACTTTATTAGTTTTTCTAATAATGTTCTTCAAGCTTTAAAGCCCTGGATTCTTGACATAAGGAACAATTAACGGTTTGAGTTTGTATATGAATTCATTCTCGTTATAAAATCATTTAATATAGTTAAACATAGTGTGTCGCGAAAACTCATTTGGGAAAGTCTACGGGGTAGAAAGGTTCCAGAGAGATATATTACGTTAGTCAAGGATATGTATGAAGGAGCAAAAACGTTTGTGCATGCGCCGGTGGGTGACATAGATTTATTTTCGGTGGTGGTGGGTCTCCACCAAGGATCAACATTGAGTCCATTTCTTTTTACGGTAGTTTTGGATTAGTTGTCCAAGTCTATACATGGTCCAGTTCCTTGGTGCATGTTATTTGCTGATGACATTGTGTTAATAGCAGAGAATAAAAGAATACTTTATGATAGGTTAGAAGAGTGAAGAACGGTATTAGAGCGCAAAGGCTTAAGGATAAGTCACTCTAAAATGGAATACATGTATTGTAACTTCAGTGGTGCGAATGAAGACAACACCCAAATTAGTATCCAGGATCTGGTGGTTCCATAAATGAGTAGATTCAAGTATCTTGGCTCGTATGTCAAGGAGAATGGAGAGATTCACAGTGATGTAGCTTACCATGTCCATACAGGATGATGCAAATGGAGAGCAGCGTCGGGGATTTTGTGTGACAAGAGGTTCCCAACAAAACTAAAGGGAAAGTTTTATTGAGTGGTAGTAAGACCTGCTATGTTATACGGAACAGATTGTGGGCCATGAAGAAGTCACAAGGGCGGCAGATGGAGGTTGCAGAGATGAGAATGATGAGGTGGATGTACGGCCACACAAGGATGGATCGGATAAGAAACGACGTGTTCCGACAGAAATTAGGAGTGACGTGCATTAATGAAAAAATTCAGGTGGGGAGATTGAGATGGCTTGGACACGTGAAGAGAAGACAGATGACAGCGCCAGCTAGAACTGTAGATAACAATGTTTTAGATGGTAGGAGGGGTAGAGGAAGACCAAAGTTGACATGGGAGGAGTTAATTAGGCGGGACATGTTAGAGTTGCACCTCTCCGAGCATATGATCAAGGATAGAAATGACTGGAGGCGTAGAATTAAGGTTAAGAAATGTTAATGGGAATCGGTTGAGATAGTGGATGCTTGTGACATATGTAGACTCTCCTTTTCCTTTATATGTGAAGTTCTAATACAATATTAATAATAGAGGTTTTTAGGGCAATCATAGATCATAGTAATTAGGAGTGTTATTATTGAATGTGCGCTTTTTATTGTAAGAAAAAAATATGTATGCCTTTTGTTCATTGCCTGAGATGTGTATATGGGTTTATATGTCGTTGTGTTTTGCTAAACTAATATTTGAAATATACGAAATATGTCTGTAATCTTGTGATTTTTTTTCACTTTTGTAACACCCGCCTCCCAGGGCTCACCGTGGGGAGTGTTACGCATCGGATATACATAACACATAGGAGTTATATAGTACATAGCGGAAGTCTAACTTTAATTATACATCAACGTGTACAATACATTTGTTATAATAGATAATACCATTACATCAGTTTAACTATACTAGAGATCCAAAACTTCAACAACATTCTAGAACTTTATTTTCTCATAAACTAGCTCGTAATCTTCAATCCCTGCAATCACTTGGCACCTAGGATGTGTGTCCATAAAAATAGAAAACATTTGGGACTCAGCATAAAGCTTGTGAGTTCATAAACATGTCATTCTTCAAAATTCAAAACATGTTATTATTGACTATTGCATCAA
>BJCN01281789.1:0-13458 GCA_018326445.1 Flaveria brownii
TGAATTATTCTCAATCAATTAATCAATCTATATGTATAATCAAAACTGTGATTACTCACCGACTAAATTTTAGCTGACTCGTTACTTTTCACATGATTTCAGGTTAAGCAAGATAGTGGACTGCTACGTGCTCATTTAAGACACGGACTTAGTTAAAATAAAAGACAATTATTATTTGTGGTTTTGATTGTTGTATTTGTGTATGTTAAACTTATATTATCATGTAATCCGATTTTAATATTATTTCCACTATTAGACATTCATGTGTTATGAACAATCAATCATTCCCTCATCCGCTCCGATGATTCCGCCGTCGGTCGGGGTGTGACAGTTAATGCGGGTAATTTTTTGTTAATCGGTTATTTGTTCACCCCTACATATAATCTGACTATTCTTGAAATATACGAAGTATTTTTGTTTGTTATTTATTGTATTTTATGGATTGCAAGTTATTTAGACGTCAAGTAATTATAAATATACATAGATTACATTATAAGATCACAACATGATGTAAGTTCAAACTTTGTGGAACAAATTCTTATTTTGAATAATCTTTTGTCAAAAAATTTAAAACCCAAACGATAAAATCGCAACCAAAACTGAAACCAAAGTGAAAACCGAAATCCAAAAACCGAAAAAACCCCAATCCAAACGGTTTCAAAAACTCAAAAATCAAAATATCATTTTTTGGTTTCGGTTTGAGGTCAAAACCAAACCAAACAGTCCTATGTACACTCATATCTTGTAATATAACCTAACTATTTGTTTACTTCGTTCAAACAAATTTAAAAAGTTTTAAGTTTTTATTAAGTAAACCTTTTGTATAGATGGTGACATTAATCATCTATCTAACTAAAAGCGAGACGACTTTTAAATAAATAATGTAAACCTAACTACCAAAGTTATACATATACTCCACTTTAAACCAAAGACAAAAATTACAAATTAATTTTGATTTGCACATGCAGTCCCATGAAAGTTAAATACCATACCAAATTACCAAAGTGGTGCTTCAAACCACACGTTTTACTACTTCGGACACATCGTTTGACCTATTCGGATCCTGAATCGGATCCATCCCCGTGGTCAATATACGTGGGCTCTTTCTTAAACATCTTTTTCAACTACCATAATACTCCGAAGTCTGAACAAGTCTTTTTGAGACATAATATTAATCGTTTATACTGATTTTAACATTTCAAATCTGACTCACTCATAAACATTATAAAAAAACTAATCACTATAAAAACATACTATTTTAAGTCAAATTTGAGTGTTAAATCTTAACCATACCACTCATAAACATTATATAAAAACCTACTATTTTAAAACCATCACCCGATACCATTAGACGGAACACGAAAAGCTAATAAAATACGTGGGCTTTTGGCACAACATCCACAGCCTCATATATTCCATACCCTCACTCCCTCTTTTTCACTCACACACCGCAAAACGTTGTTCATCGTTGATCTCCATGGCTACTCAAGGAAAGGTCATCACCTGCAAAGGTATCATCTGTTTTCCATCATCAACTACTTCGATTTGATTTTGCAACTTTAATCTACACACGAAATCAACTTCGATCTGATTGTGATTGTGTGATGCAGCTGCGGTGGCGTATGAGCCTAACAAGCCGCTAGTGATCGAAGATGTGGAGGTTGCGCCGCCGCAAGCCGGTGAAGTTCGAGTTCAGATTCTCTTCACTGCGCTTTGCCATACGGATGCCTACACTTGGAGTGGAAAGGTAGATTGATGTTTTCGTCGTTGTTCGTTTGGTTTAGGGTTTATGCTCGTTGAAACGTTGGATGAACTTGTGGTATTGTTGATCATTAGGTTTAGAACTTTAGATGATTTTGGATCAGATGTTTGGTGATTCTGTTTAGATCTGTGATGAGATAGAGTGTATAGCTTTTGGGGATTTGGATTATTGCCAAGAGTTGGAACATGATATGTAGGGTCAGCAGTCAGGTCTACATTTTTTGGGACTAAAGCGAAGTGTAAAATTAGTGTTTTTCGGTGATAAAAGTAGTTATATTGCTTACGATACTAATACTTACTTACCATCACATATTCTGCTACATGACATTGTTTGTATTGACAAATTATTGAGAACAATTAAACAGTGAAATCAAACACACGTCACAAATCAGCTGAATGTTTGGAATATTTTGGGTTCTTGATCAAAGATCTAGTACTTGATGTTGATGTTTATATATGTATGTCTATATAAACTCTAATTTTGACAAAGAATTTGTGTCGGATGTTTATCAAATTTAGTAAATTTAGTTTAACCTTGGCGAATCTGGGTGTATAGCACTTGAAATATACATATTGTAGAAGTGAAGCCAATAACATTGCCACACATGACCATAACCCTAAAATAATAGACGTCCCTGCTGATATGTTTATGCTGAAGTTTGAATTAGTTTTTAGGTTATTGTTGAAGTTCAAAACATGGAATGTTTTTTTGATCAAGATCAATGTTGTCATCATGTAACTTTGTCTTGCTTTGACCTATAGACTTAATCTCTCCCCTGCAGGATCCAGAGGGTCTCTTTCCATGTATTCTTGGTCATGAGGCTGCTGGGTATGTGTCTGATTTCATCCAACTATACGTTTTTTCTTATTTTGTTACTTATTCAAGGACTCAAACTGAGATTACCTTCTGAAATTATAATGACAGAATTGTAGAGAGTGTTGGTGAAGGGGTGACAGAAGTTCAACCCGGGGATCATGTCATACCATGTTATCAAGCTGAATGCAAGGAATGCAAGTTTTGCAGATCAGGGAAGACCAACCTTTGTGGCAAGATTAGGGGAGCCACTGGAGTTGGTGTCATGATGAATGATAAAAAGAGTCGTTTTTCAGTCAGGGGAACACCGATTTATCATTTCATGGGAACTTCTACTTTCAGTCAATACACTGTTGTACATGATGTAAGTGTTGCCAAGATTGATCCCAAAGCTCCTTTGGAGAAAGTTTGCCTTCTTGGCTGTGGTGTTCCTACTGGTATACTATAATCACTTCAGCATATTATATTTTTCTTTTCTTTTCTTTTTTCTTTCTCTTTTTTTTTTATTTATTGACTGCAAGTCAAAGCTAGTTGTGTAGTTCGTATCTTTCTTTTAAATTATTTTGTCTTTAGGTCTTGGTGCTGTTTGGAACACAGCAAAAGTTGAAGCTGGTTCAAATGTTGCTATTTTTGGTCTTGGAACTGTTGGTCTTGCAGTAAGTTTGTAATATACAGATGATTTATCTATTGTTCATCATGAATACAAATTTCAGCTTTGTTTCTTTCAAACGTGTATAAACATGAATGCTGTTTGATAGGTAGCAGAGGGTGCAAAAGCAGCAGGTGCTTCACGGATCATTGGGATAGATATCGACAACAAAAAGTTTGATCGAGGCATGCATTAATTATAAACTTTTCTACTTTCCTTTTGGTTCTGAGGCATTAATTATAAACTTTTTACTTTCTTTCTGTTCAGAGATGTCATAAAGAAATGCTAGACTTAAAATTCATTCTTTTATCAATTATGAATTGCAGCAAAAGACTTTGGTGTGACTGAGTTTGTGAATCCAAAAGACCACGAGAAACCGATACAACAGGTTCTTGTTGATATGACAGATGGAGGTGTTGATTACAGTTTTGAGTGTATTGGCAATGTTTCCATAATGAGGGCTGCTTTGGAGTGCTGTCACAAGGTAATATATTCATTTTTATCGTATATGATACTAAATTGCTAATCACATGATCCGACAATAATTGTATGAATATAAAACCAAATTTTATAATAAACACAGGGGTGGGGAACATCAGTGATAGTGGGTGTTGCAGCATCAGGTCAAGAGATAGCCACCCGTCCATTTCAGTTGGTTACTGGTCGTGTTTGGAAAGGGACTGCTTTTGGTGGTTTCAAGAGTCGTTCACAAGTGCCTCAGCTTGTTGATAAGTACATGAACAAGGTAAATTCTACCCACTTTAACTGATTGTGCGTTGATGAATCATACGAATATGTATCGAACATGTGACAAGGTGATTTGCTTGCTAACTTCCAGGAAATCAAGATCGATGAGTACATAACGCACAATTTGACACTCGAGGAGATCAACAAGGCTTTTGACTTGCTGCATGGAGGGGATTGTCTGCGTTGCGTGCTTAAGGTTTAAAAGAAGCTCAATCAGTCTTGGTGTCGGTCATTATCAAATGATTTTGAAGGGAAAAATAAAGTGAATGTCTATCTTTTTCTTTTTTTTTTGAAAGGCAAGTGAATGTCTATCACTTATGTTATTCCACCTTTGATTTTCTTACTGCTTGTGATGGTTCTGTGAAGGATAATGATTTTGAAGTAATGAACTATGATTGAGCCCCTTGTTGATTTGCTTTTAACATGATTGCCCAAGTAGGGTGTCACATTAGAGTAAGGGTGCAAACGAGCCGAGTCGAGCCTGAGCTCGTATGGGCTCGAGCTCGGCTCGTGATGACTTAGGAGAGCTCGAGCTCGGCTCGATTGGAACTTTATTTTTAAAGCTCGAGCTCGGCTTGTTTGGAGCTTTATTTTTAAAGCTCGAGCTCGGTTCGACAAATACCTTTTTAAGCTCGGGCTCGGCTTATTTATTTATTTAAATATTATGTTTAATATTTTTATATTTAATTTTGATATATATTTATAATTATATATTTTATATATAACATTATTCATATTATTTAATTGTTTTTTATCATAACTTTATATTTAATAGATATTTTATTTATATATATTTAAAAAATAAAAAAATATAAATAAAAAGCTTATTTAGGCTCTCGCTTGATACGTGAAGCTGGGGCTCCGGCTCGATAATTAAATGAAGTTTTTTTCAAGCTCGAGCTCGTCTCGTTTCGAGTTTTTTATCGATCCGATCTCGAGTAACTCACGAACGGCTCGGCTCGTTTGCACCCCTACATTAGAGCATCACCAATAGCAAGTTTTAAAACCAATTAAAAACGTATCTAGTGTGCTGACACATCAGAAAACACACGTTATTTAAAATCTTCAAAAATCACTACAATAAGAAAGCTTAAAAACATTATTAAATCATCACCATCTTTTTTATTTTTGACCATTCATTTTTTCTCTCTTTAATATCTCTATATATATATATATTAAAAAAACGTATATATGAAAAACAATTGCATCAAAAACATCTCCACCTAATGCTTCATGATCTAAAAAACGGATGATTTGGTGTTTTTAAGGGTTAAAAACGTCCTATTGGAGATGCTCTTAGTCGGCAACCGTGAGGTTGTAAGACCATTGAATTCAACCCCCATGAAACACGATACCACTGTATAAAATATAATAAATACTTGAAACATACAACTTATAAGTTTAACATGTTAATCTATTAACGGTTTGCAATTCGTCTCCATGTTTCCGGTCCTTAAGCTGCTTATAGTTTAATTACGACCCACTAAATCATCAACCTGCCGATCTTGACTCGTTTGCGTAAAGGCGTACAGCTTATAATTTTAATACTTATATCTAAATCCTTTTATATTGCTAATAATCTAGTATTTGAACTAACATATTTTGTTTCTAAGATGTTGTCTGGTTCTCGGTTTCATGAAGCTTGACCGGTCAGAAGCCGGACATAATTCGTTTGCTCCGGTTTTCGCTTTTAATAAACTAGGTTTGCTCGGTTCCGGTCCCAAACCTGTTCACAACCTATGTTACCAGACAAAACCCGATTAAAGTTCGTAAAGCACACAAGTATAATAGACATGGAACGAATAAGTTAATTATTTGGTAGGTTTCTAATTGTATTTAATCATCCCAACATCATTAAATATAGGCTTAATGGATTTAAATACTCCCAACTATTGGGAATTGGCTGCTGCCACCCCCAATTATCATTTTGGCGAATATAACTCTCAAGTAAATACTTCGGTGTCTGTATCACCTAAATAGCGGGTGATACAGACACCGAAGTGTTTACTTGGGAGTTATACAGACACCGAAGTGTTTACTTGAGAGTTATATTCGCCAAAATGATACTTGGGGGTGGCAGCGGCCAATTCCCAATAGTTAGGAGTATTTAAATCCATTAACCCTTAAATATAAACATATGTTAAAAGACTTTTGCTTGTTATGTCCAAGCATTTGACCCGTGAGGATCCTACCCGCCTAACTCGTTAAACCCGGACCTACGCACTGTTATCTGGTTTGGTTGTCGGTTCTCAAATTTGCACTTCTCCGGTTCCCATTCCAGTATCGGTCTGCTTTGGCCGCGTAATATGTTAGATATTAAAATAATAGAACGACTAGTTTATTTTAGTTAAATTTTATAAGGTGTCATTGGTTAGTGGTTAACAAAATTGTTGTACTTAAACAAAAAGAACTGATCTCATTAGTATCAACGAATTGAATTAGGTTATTTTCTTCTTCAACTTTTAAGTGTTCTCCTCCTTACCGATCTTATAACAATGGTATCAGAGCACTTTTCTCTATGACCATGGCCGAGGCCAGCAACACTAACAACAACAATCAACATTAACGATTCAAGAATTTAGGCAATCAAATATTCTTAAAAACACAATTGGAGTTCGCGAAGTAAGGGAATTAGATTGACAAGTGTCTGAAACAACAAGTCGCACAACAACAACGATTAAAGGGAGAATTGATTTTGCATCATCAACAAATCAAAAGGAGCATATTACCATGGACGTGTTCATATCAATGAGCCAAGAAGGTACAGTTGATGAATATTATGATGCATTTAAATTCTTGCTTAATAAGGTCAGAGTTTCTGAAGATTATGCAACATGTCTTTTCCTTTTTGGTTTTAGACCAGAAATTAATGAAATTCTTATGGGATATCACAATATTGACAAAGGTTTAAAATTAAAAGAGACATTTTCTTTTACTAGATTACAAGAAAGAATTATGAATTTAGATTCTATTTAAAGAATATCATTAGATCTTAAGGCAATCACTTGGGCGTTACAACACAAAAAACAACTCTGTTAGTGAAAAGGGTATTGAATCGTCATATTCTTCTCAATCTATAAAGGGAGTATATTTGACATAAATGAAAGCACAAACCAAGATGGTCCGAAATTCTGAAAACCAAGTCATTCAGGCCCTAATCAAGTTGCTTGTAAAGATAAGAAGTTGAGTTCAATGTCAAGTTCAAGCAAATTGACAAATTTGATGGCATTAAGGGTGATTATGTTGCTACACTTGGTAAGGAGGTTTTATTTGACTTCTCAATGAGCCAATGAATATTGTTTGCTCATCAAATTGGAGAAGTTTGCTGTTGTTCTGTAATTGAAGGTTCAAGTCAGTCACCCTATTGGACATGAAAAAGTGATTCAAATGATGATAAATAGTGATTCATTTATATAAT
Organism: Flaveria brownii; assembly: GCA_018326445.1. Classification (NCBI taxonomy): domain Eukaryota; kingdom Viridiplantae; phylum Streptophyta; class Magnoliopsida; order Asterales; family Asteraceae; genus Flaveria; species Flaveria brownii. The sequence continues at coordinate 7,390 of BJCN01281789.1, forward strand.
TGAAGACATAAGGACCACAAGCCTATACACATTCTCTTCATTTGAATTTTTATGCATCTAAATAATAAAACATACTATTTGATAATCAAATACAGCACAATTAAGAAACAACTCTATTGGATTCCAACACCAATGTGCCTTGCATTTTAAAGCAACACTGCATCTTCAGAAACATATACATACAAAAGCCAAAAGGCTTAAAAGTCAAATACGGTACCTGAATCCATATATGCATGGGTCAGGTGATAACTCGCTCAACCCAAACGGTCCAGAACCATCCACGGACCCTGCTTCACAGGGCTGGTTGTTAGACATCCAATTATCATACTCATAATCAACTAAACCTCCAGAACCACTTGCAACTGAGGGCTCGTTGGTCGAACCCACACCGTCAACTAACAAGCTGTGAGCAGCATCAGGTTGGTGGTTAATCTGGCTTTGAGCCCAACTAACTCCACTATAAAATTTAGGGTCGACCGTTGACCTTTGACTTTCTTGCCAAGAAGCTTCAGGAGGAATTGAATAATTTGGTAGAGGAGATTTCCCTTGAACTTGAGATGATAACTGAACAGGGTTGGATTGAAATAAACCCGCGACATCAACATATGGGTCTGAATTCACTAAAGGTAGGAAATTTGGCGGCAAGTCAAATGAGGCGTTTGACCTTGAAGAAAATGGAACACAAGTGTTCATATTTGGCTGTGAAGGCCCTGTAAAATGGTTTCTGTAGTTTCCCCTATAATATGAGTTATAAGCATATCGGCTTGATGTGGGAGCGAACCCATCTGAAGCCGTTCTTTTAAATACAGGTCTGTGAACAGGGGTTGCTAGGTTATAACTATGGTGCACTCTACCTCCCGGGATGGTGCAGCTACTTGTTCGGGTCAACTGGTGGGAGAGTAAACCGAGCTGATACTTGTTACTAGATAACATATACAAGCTACGGTCTTGGCCACTAATGTTTGGGACAACAAAACTAGATGGTACAGCACAAGCCCGTATAGGATCTGGCCTCGGGGTCAGATTGTGGGCCATGGGAGGAGCTTGAGGGGGCGGGTTTATAGGCGGAACACTGACCTCTTTACCAACATTTTTTGAATTCTGTCTCTCGAGTTTCCAAAACTCACTTTTATCAGAGGCAAGACAGTGGTCAATACTGCCACTGCCATTGCCCCAATGGATACATGGAGCAAGTGAATCACATACATAACAGTAGCACTGTAATCCAAACAAAATGGCATAAATCAAAACAAGATTATAGTATTATACTAATATCAAACTCGTTCGTTACAGATTAGAGAGAACAATTAACTTAATCATGTAATTAGCTTAATTATTTAATTACCTGATCACAGTGATTCTGGTTTGGTGTCGATGAAAATGGGAATTTGATACAAAGATGTCTTGGATGGGGATAATCTCTACATGCTACCTACAAATCAAACAACATATAATCATCATCTATGATATTTTCTTAAACAATTCAACCCAAATCTATACATATATTTGTATAATAATGTGCAGAAATCAGTCAACTGTGGATGAAACACTGAAATTGAATTCAAACCTGCCCCTTTTCGCTAACAACAACGATATCATCAGAATTATCATCATCATCATCCTCAACGCGATCAATACGATTATCATTTCGGACCTCCGGAGGCTTATCCGGATCATGATCAAGAACCACACAATCATCATCAAATTCAATTAAAGACGAGGACTTTGGTGTAAATTTCTTCCTAGGTTTTCTGGGCAAAACCTCACTAACCACCACCACATCATCGGAATCATCGTCTCCATCATCGGGACCGCAATCATCTCTGTTAACCTCATCAAGAATATCTGCAATCCAGTTATAATCATCGCTACCGCCAACAATCCATTTGTCGGCAAGATCATCCCAACCAGCGTCTTCATCGGAGCTGATTTCCAACACCACAGCATTCGGATCCATGATGAATTTGCATCAGAATCTCATCTGAGGGCTAAAAAGGAGTGATTTTTATGGGGGATTTGGGGGTGCATGATTGATGATGGTGATGAGACCAAAAGGGTTGATCGAAATGGTGGAAAGAAGCCTTGGTGTAATGTGAATTGAAGAGAAACCCTAGTGTTTGAGATATTGTGAGAAGTGAAATTACAGAAGAAATTGGGAATTCACTTTATATAGGTGAATAGTCAGTGTCACAGGCATCTTTGCTTGCGTAATTGACCATTCGACTAGCAAACTCTTCACAATTCACAAATAAAGAAAGGTTTCTTTTGTATCTTTATACAGTGTACTCGTATGGGAAAACATTATGCTTGCTTAGTCGTGTAACAATAACTTCACATTGTCACTACCATTAGTCGCGTATCTAGGAGATTTTAATCTCTTAAAAGTTTATGCGAGTCATATGTAATTTACATTAGCTAGTCATAAGTCAGGCATGGATCTTGGATCTGAAGGTGTATTTTTATGCGGTTTATATTTGTTAGAGTTTGTGTCCCCATATATTCTGCTTATTGTTAATAAGGTTTTCATGGCTTATTTATTGCTATCATGAAAAGGCGGCAACTATCTGAGCTGAAGTCGATCTTTTCATGTACCTTCAAAACAACAAGAATGCTTAGCTTTGCGAAGGGGGTTGTTCTTGTGAGTCTCTTAAACATGAAAGTATCTTCGGCCAAGGTAATTTAATGTGAGTAGTGGATGAGCATACGGGCATCGGGGGTATGTGTGGTTTAATAATGCTTTAGTTAGGATATAAGAGAAATTATCATCTTTTATACATCATATTTAGCATTTGTTTACCTAAGCCAACAAATTTTGTATCTCTTGTATCTTTTTACTCTTACTAAAAAGTCGGTTGTTACATGTTTAATGCTTTGTGTGATGTATGTATGTTGTCATGTCATATTTATCATTCTTTGTGCCATACAGCTGGTCCTTACATCTGACTCGACAACTGGTGTACGTTGTAAAAGAGCAGACGTCCTTATCTGGTGTGACGAAGCTTGAACATCATTATTTGATGTTATAATATACGAAGCTTATGGTCTAGTATATTCTAGTCCTATCACGTCCGGGCCTTAGGGCCGGTGAGATCTGGCCATTCATACCATTAATATTGTCTGTTTTGCTCACAAATAGCTCGCAGATTTGTTTTTCAAGTGCAAATTTCCTATGGTGTTCACCCATCACTTGATTGTTGCCACCTAAGCACATTAATTTGCGAAGATCTCCTCTAATCCACGACCAATGTGCCCAAGACGCGTTGGTTATGGATGAGAGGAGAACTCCATAGTTATGCGTGCTCAAGTGATAATAATTTAGGGATGAGTGACCTCCCTAACAAGTTTGCACCCGACAACCCAAAGCAAATATATGAGTTCCTTGTGGGCAAAGCGGACAATATTGTGGTATGAGGGGTCAGATGTTACAATTGGTATAAGAGTCACTCCTGTGTCGTTCGGGATGGTGGGGCAAACATCATCAAGAATGGTAAGTCCCCGAGAGTGTTCAGTGAGACATCTTAATCAAATCCCACATCCATGGATGGGATGGGATGATAATGCAAACCTTATCGAGGATGATGAGTACAAAGGGGAGGTTATTGTAACACCTGGGCAAATCCCACATTAGCTGTGGACAGGAGAGATTGTTGGTTCATAAGTGATAATCCGCCTCTAATATAACTAACGCGTTTTGGGCACACTGGCTGTGAATGAGATGAGAACTTCACAACTAAGCTTGCTCAGTTGGCAACAATCAAGGGATAGGTAACTTTCTTGGGAAGTTTGCACCAAACAACCAAAAGCAAATCAGTAAGCTTTATTTGGGCAAAGATGACAATATTAATAGTATGAAGATGTTACAAATGTTGTCTGGTTCGGATATTAGATGGATACAATATAGCTAACCTTATTCACTTGAACCGAAACTCTGTATAATTAACTTAGTCATAAGAGACTTTCATGTTAACTACCTTTTTAAGTAGCTACTAACAACATTTTATGTTGAACACGTTATAAATTACAATCTTCTGTTTTTTTGTTAAGTTGAGGATGCTCACAAATTGTTCTCGCGTTATTAATTTTGTAAACTTTTTTAATTAACAAAATAATGTAATTTGGTAGCATAACAATGTTTGAACGTATTACATATTTTATTAAAAGAAAGATATATTGAGGGGAGAATTTATTATATGTATGTACCAACCAATTTTCATAATCAATAAACTCCTACAAAAATTTATTATATTCAATTTTCATCCATAACGCCTATCACTACGAAGAAAAGCATATATTACAAACATCCAATGTATGCTACTAATCTTTCATTTTGTTGTTATATTGGTAGCTAATTCATGTAGTAAGAACAACTTATAAAATACATTTAAGAGTTAATTACACGATTTATTCTTGTTGGATGTCCAGATTACAGTATTAATCCCAACTTTTGTGAATTAAATCATTGATCCGAACTGTTTATCAAACCGTAACATGATTGGTGCTTAGCACTAACTTTTGTTAAGTTTCTTAGTTAAGTGAGTGTGAAAAAACTTATTTGACCCTTAACTAAAAGAAGAAATATATAAAATAAAAACTAATTTATATGGATCCCACGTTCTTTTAATTAAACAATTAGATATATATATATATATACACACACACATACACATACACACACATATATATCCATACGATCACCATCTACCCTCCGTCACCATCGGCAACCCATCATCACCACCTGCAACCCACCACCACTACTGGTAACCCACCACTGACGTTAATCCACCATTGACAACCAACCACCATCTCCATCACCACCATCCATCATACCACCACCATCGACCACTGCTACCACTATCACCATCACTTAACCACTACCACCATCACCTTCACTATTTGATGCAGAGATAAAATAGGGGTGAAACGGGGATTAAGAAGATGACAATGGAGTCACCAATGAAACACCGTTATCACCAATAACCATCACCAACCACCATAGCCATCGTCGCCGACATGATTCATCGCCACCATTTACAATCACTAACTACCATAGCAGAACCCAAATCGTAATAGATGGTGATGATCCTGATCTAGATGTCGATGATGGTGGTTGATGATGATTGTGACGATCAGCGTGTGATCGTTGTCGAAGTAACAATCAAATAAGATGTAAAATGTGTGTTTCTATTCACCTTAACTAGTTAGGGTAAGTAGGGTTGTCGAACCTCGTGGAATTAGTGGTCGGTGTGTTGCAAATTGATTTTTAAGAATGATTAACCTAATTATCAAATTACTTAAACTATTGCCTCTTGGCTGTAAAAAAATGATTTTGGAATGCCAAAGAAATTACTAAGAAAACAAATTATAAATGATTAAACTTGATTAAGAAAACGATTACAAAAGAGGGTAATCCACCCCGGGATTCAGATTCGATTTTCGATCAGTGTTTAGCTCAATTGAGTGGAAAATCCTTAATGGGGATTCTATATGTGTAATGATTAAGTGATAATGATAACCAAGACTTAACGGGTCTTAGTACACAATACCAATTGTATTAACAAACAAAACCTTGCAATCACATAATTTGTGCATAATTATATGACATTCAAATCAAGATTCACTAAAACAATTGTTTAAACAATCAAAACACAAGTTAAACTGAATAAAGAACTTAACAGGTTCTAATGTTTAATCTCAACACCAATTGAACACAAACAAAAACCTAATGACACGAAACCTATTACCCGAGGTAAATCACGCAGAGTTTAACCTTGCATCTTCATGAATTCGGTAACAAAATCGGATTGGAACATGATTTGATGGATTAGAATGAGTTAGAGAAGTGGAGAAAGCCTCAAGAATCACCAAAGTTCGCCCCTTTTTGCTCCCAATGCGAATTAGGGTTTTGAAAATTAATTCTCCTCATTAAATATGGTCAAAATCCGAAGATTTTGGTCAAACCCGGCCATACGACGTAAGTTACGTCCTTAAGGATGTAAATTACATCCTCCCTCATTAGGGTTGTTTACGAACCGAACCGAACCGAACGCAGCTCCGCTCGAACTCGGTTCG
>BJCN01281793.1:7637-22446 GCA_018326445.1 Flaveria brownii
AATGCCCTAACTGTTTGCAATTAAAACATCTTAACTTTGACTTATCAAAACCAAGCTTAGAGTTTTGGTTTTGATTGCCAAAGTTTTTCCTTACAGTTCGCTCAATAAATCTCTTTGCATGTAGTGTGAGCATTGCCATTTGCCATTGAATATTAGTTTCCTGCAAATCATCTGGATCCACCTGATACATGTCCTCTACAGTCATCCCCTTACCCTTGAGTTCCCCCGCAACTAAAGCTTCATAGCTATGGACAAACATTACAAACAATGCCATTGTATCAGTAGGAATTTAAGTGGTGATAGATTTCTTTGAGCTTGAACCGACACTTGTGGATCCACCACTTGCCTTGTCTCATACACCGAGTACTGTAGGTCCACCGTAAGCTGCACCATACATAGTCGAGCTTGCAGTGGATGAGATCAATGTAGCGTTTTATAGATACTATGGCTGGCAGCAAGGATTGATTGTATTCCCTTCTCTTTAAATCCAAGTCAAAGGATTTCAGTTTCTTGATTACATCCATGAGCTTGTAATCAGCAAAGTTCCTCTCCTGCTTCAGCATCCTCACTTTTAAGCTCCATTGGGGTGGAAGGGCGTCTAAGAGCTTGGACACCTACTCAGGATTACCCAACTAGTCATCATATTTCTTTAAAGTGCTCGAGACTGACAAAAATCAATTAGTAAGATTAGTAAGGCTTTCATTCTTATGTCCGACAAATGAATTGAACTCCTTCTCAGCTTGGGCTTTCTTTTCCTTCTTTAGATCTTCATTTCCATAATAGAATTCAGATAAGGCATCATACAAAGATTTTACACTTATGTACTCAGCAAAACGGTTGTATATGTCTTGTGATAAGCATAATGTCAAGGCCTCGAAAACTTTCTGATCATAATCAATTAACTTAATATCTTTTTCAGAAAAGGTTGATGAGTCAGTGTTCACCCTGGTCTGTTCACCAACAATCACCGTTGGAGTGTGTGGACCTTTCATTATAGGGATTCACATTGATTGTGACCCGTGTAATAGAAAAAGGCCTTTAAGCATCGGTTCCAATCCTCAAAATTGTCTCTATTTATAAGCCTCGGTGGACTATTTCTTGCAACACTCTCCAAATAAAAAATGGTAATGTTGGTTGATGTCATTTTCTAAATGATGAATAAATTCGCTGCACTTCAGTAGATTCGCTAATAAATTCGCTAGCAAATTCCCTGGCAAATTCGCCTGTAGTTTTGCTCGGGAAATGGGCAGCAGTTTCGCTTGAAAAGTGCTATAAAACTTCTAGTTTCGCTCACTATTTCACTGAAACTAGTAGAACTTTTGTTCTAATGACAATTTCGTCAACACTTTCGCTTGTTTCCTTGATCAAGTAAGGTGAGCTTTTGTTCAAAATATGTAGTTTCGCTGGAGTCCAAGGAAAATTCAGTAAATCACAGAAAATGGTAGTTTCACTGGAATAAAGCTAGATTCACTGGAAGAATTTTTAGTTTCACTGGAAGCAATGAAGAAGCTCTTCGAACAGAAAATCAGCCTGAAAAAACCCAGATCACTATGAATTGGTGATTGGATGATTGGGATAGCTTCATATGCTCAAACCAAGTATTTTGCAAAAGGTTTGCAATCTAAAAACACACTCTACTGATCAGAAGTGAATGAAACATTGATTTTATCTAAAACCCTTCTAAAACCCAACAAATCAATAAATCAAGAGCACTATCGCTCTGATACCATATTGTTGGTCCATCAATGATCGAAAAACAGTACAAATGATAAGAAAACACAATCAAACACCATTGAAATCAATATTTAAACAATAATCTATAGAAAGAGTTTCAAAATATATCCATCATAACCAAACTTGAATCAAATACAAAGAACAAGGCTCAATGATAATGCAAATGATGATTCTAGCCAACATACACAATAAGAACAGTAATGCAAAATGAATATTCTCTTATTTGGGTTGTGCAAACTTGCAACAAAGGATTACAATGATTCATATATATAGCAGACACAGCGAAACTATCCTGACCAGATGCTTAGTTTCACCCCGCTGCGAAACACAGTTTCGCTGGGTGACCTAAGTCAGCTGACTACCAGTGAACTATAGTTTCGCTGGTAGTTTTTCTAGGTCAGAGCAAACTACTACAAAACATAAACTAACTACCATTTACATATAAAAAACAAACTAACATACTTTCTATTACAAATAAAGCAAAATAAACTAACTACTAAGGTGAGTCCAACCTATACTTGATCTTCATTAATTATTATTAAGTCACCAACGTTCAACTACAACTAATGTGTGCTCATGAAATGTGTATGCAAGACCAAACGGAACTAACGGAGTTTGGTAAAGGAAAATTATCGGATGTCACAATATGTCTTCTTAATCTCCCTTTGTTTCTCAAAATAAGTTCCCTCAAATCCAATAGATTTAAAAGCTGTAATAACCTTTAAGTCAGTCATTTCTACACTCTCCCCCATATCATCCTCCTGTTCAAGGGCTTAGCCACAATCTAAGCTGACATCTCAAACAATTATCCCTAGAAAGATGCTTTGCTGATCCTCTCCTTGGCATCATAGTCAGCAGTTCTCCAGAAATCTCTGATCTTCTTCTCGTCTATAGTAGGGGAGTAAGAGATAGCATAGTGTACGTGTGATCTCTTTAGCCAAGATATAACATCTCGAAAACCAGCTGAATTTGGATCTCTGTCGTTCAAATATGCCACAACGTTTGATCTGGGATCAAACTTTAAGCTCCCCATATGGTCTGCAGGTGAAACCAAAAGTTTTTTAGTTGGACAGAATTACTAAACATTCAATAATAATTTAAAAAATGTTGGACTCAAAAAGTGCATTAAAATGATAATGCTTGCCATAAACAAACATATTGTGTTCTAACATCCAAACAATCATTAACTAACACATTAGTATCATTATCATTCATAACAGTCACTAATATTGTTTAAATTTCTTTTTTATATTTTGTAGATAAAAGAAATTTTGCAAGTGTTGGCAGTCGATGAAGACTTGGCCACAGCATTGGCACAAAAGTCAAAGTGGATGAAGTATGATGAAGTCCAAGTACACATAGTGGATGAAGAACTTCATAGCTGATGAACAAGTTTCACAACGGGTAAACAAGATCCCATAATGGATTAACATATCCATAACAGACACAAACAAGACACACATTTACCAAGTGTCCTTAGCAGATGACTAATATAGACAGTGGACAACTCATTCATCATTCATAGTGGATATTTACGCATCCACAGTTCACATGTGATCATCCACAACGGACAACAGTTAACTTGGGACTATATGTAATTAGTTTTACATAAGGGTATTTTTGTAACCATACATAGCTTTTTGTATAGGCTATAAATAGCCGTATACTCTAATCCTTTGTAACCTTTTTGAATATTCAATACAACCAAGCAGTTATTATCATCTAAGCATTCACGCATACAAACATACAATCATACACACACACACGAATATTCATATCTTTGATCATGGCTTTCCGTAACATATTCATTGAGTATTGAATATATAATGATTTGTTGCTATTTGTGAGAGATTGAAAAGATCCTTGGGGAAATTCATTTGATCTTGTTCTTGTTCTTAAAAAGTTCAAAATCATTTGAAGTTTTATCAAGTGGTATCAGAGCTTTGGCTTAAATCAAACACTGATTTTTAAACCTCTCATTTAACACATTGGCATCCGTGGTTAATTAGCTTCATAATGTACATTTTTGAGCTTAAAATCTTCACAAAACATTCTTCTACACCAATCATTCAACAAATGCATAAAACATGATTCATTAATCTGTTTTTTAGCATTTTGTAGAAGATGTTTGTTGTTAAAGTTCTAAACAACATTCAAACACTATTTTTCTAAACAGAATCATCATAAAACCTCAAAAACCTCATAGGTTCTAAGGGTTTTTTTATAAAACAGTCATTGAGAACTATTTCATCAAGTTTACGTCAAACAAATATTAATTTGAAAATTTTGAGTCTTTCAAAGTGTTTAAAATCTTCATATTCAACTATATGCTCACTTAAATCAGGTTTTTGCTCTTCAATCAACAAACTGATTGTTGATTTTATGAAGAACATTACAGTCGCAAACAAACCCTAGGAAAAATCCTAGTTTTTGTTCACTCACAAACCATCATAATCTCTGATGATTGTGTTGTTTTATCAACAAAATCTTCTTTTGAATTTTTGGAAAAAGTCACCTTTTGATACAAAAAAGTTGACTTTTAAAAACATAACATTTGTTTTTAGGGTTTTTCCTTTTGTAGTGTGACATCATTTAAGGATTTTGACTGATTGACATCCTCAAACAGAATATTCCCTTTAGTAAACCAAGAACTAACAGTGACAACACCTAGGACATTTATTAATTTAAATTAATTAATTCTTTTTATTAGGTAATTAAATTAAAAAGTGACTTCATTAACAAACAAATCCTAGTGAGTTTAGGATAAATTAATTTTAGCATCGAGATAAGTTAACAAACAAATTTTTAAACTTAAACCGTTAAGTTCAAAAATCATCACAATGTCTGATGAAATTTCAGGGTCAAATAGTGATCTCAAACCACTAAGACTCAAGAACAAACCAGCTATCAAACAGTGGAAAATAATGTTCAGAAACTGGATAATTTTCCATGTACCAGATTTATGGACATCCATAACCGAGGGACCATACATTCCTGTGACTCTTGGTCCAGACTACAACAAACAAAAACCAGTTAGCTTGAAAAGTGTAGCTGGGGATGACTTTAAAAAGGTCAAAACAGACATGAAGGCTTAAAGCATCTTGGCTATGACTCTACTATTTGAGATCCTAACAAGAGTCAAAAACATCAGAACAGTCCATAAACTATGGAAGGTTCTTCAAACCATGTGTGAAGGCAGTGACGAAATAAGGGAAATCCAAAAGGAAAAGTTGAGAACTAAATATGAAACCTTTCATCATCTTCAGGGAGAATCCATACCATAACATCTTCATAGATTTGTTCAATTGGTGAATGAGATGATAGTCTATATTCTCAAATATGAATCTGTGGAAATTAACAAAAAGATGTTCCATACACTTCCCTAGAGTTGGACTCGATCAGTATCTCTGATGAAAGTAACATTGGATCTAGAAGCATTGTCATTAGATTCTTTAGTTGTTAAAATAGAGGCACTGGAGTTAGATGAAAGAACCAAAAACAACAGTACAATCAGACATGCTGAATCCTACAAATTCTAGGAAATGCAACAAAATCGACAGTGCTTTCTTGATTTGCACTAGTGAAGAGGAAGATGAAGAATTCTTGGATTAAAGTGAAAACTCATTCTCTTCTTCTCATGAATCATCTCAAAACAAACAAAAGTCTTAAAACACTGGTGTACATGCTTCCCATGAAGCTACACCTCAAAGCAAACAACATCCATAACTTCTAGCTCCAGCAAACAACCATGCAGCTAAGACTCAAAACATTCACAAATTTGAGAAACCCATGAATGCACTAACAATCATCTTGCTCAGTGAGGCGCAAAAGGCAACTTTTGTAGCTTTTTTAACATGCTTTAAAGCTTATTTAGGGTCCTATCTCACTCCCTCTCAAATCATACAACAAGACTCGGATGAATTCCCTCTTGATATGTTGAAGAAATGGATCTTTAATGGTCAATGGCATTGATAGCATACAGATCCAAGAAGTTCCTACAAAGGAACAGGGATTTAAGCATGGATAAGAAAACCAAACATGGTTTTAATAAAACCAAGGTGAGATGCAACAACTGTTAAATCTATGGTAACTTCTCCAGAGAACGTCAATAACCTAGAGCTGTTGGGTTAGAGTTTGGCAAGCTTCAGTCTAGGGGGAGTATTGTTAGGTTCAATAATTGAATAAGTTGAAGCTCACCAAACGAGAATCAGGGCTGACTAAAGATCTCATTGTACGAGTTCACAGACCAAGTTGATAAACAGAAGAAAACCAATACAAGAGAATGTCAAAATCAAGACCAAAAAGAAAAGTTAAAATCAGGTCTTGATGTAACAATAGTATAAATAGACCCACTAGTGCATTTTTACGGGTATGGTTCTTGTGTGTGTGTTTCTTATAGTGTGAACCACCACCTAAGGAGAATTTCTCCTTTGGGTGGATTTGATTCCATCTTTCATCTATGATTCTTATTGTAATTTGTTTATCAACATTAATGAAATAATAACATTATACATTATACATTATCCATCTCCTTGTTCTTTGAATCGCACACATACACCTATCTTAATTTTGATTTGTAGGTCAAGAACATGATGAATCCTAAGATCCAAGCTCATAATATTGATTCAGTAAAATGGTATCTAATTTCAACATTATGATGTCAAGAACAAATAATACAACAACAAAAAATGAAGAAAAAGCTCACTATTCATCGCACCCCCTCTGTTTATCACAAACCTCTCTGTTCATCATAAAATACAAAAAGAAAACAAATAAATCTGTTCAAATTGGTACGATTTGAAGACTATTAATCATGAATCTGATTACTCCTTCAAATTCGATGCAATTGATCACGGTTATCATCAACAACGAAGAAAAACATGATGGAAAAGATGACGATGTTGTTGTTCATCAAAATCGTCAACAAAATCTATAGGGTTTGAAACAGATCAGGAATTGTTTGACATCATGAAAACCATATTCGCATTTGTTTCCAGGTGTTTAATGCAGATGCCGAGCAACAAACAAATGCGAATACATGTTTTGCTTAACATACAAATATGGTTGTGCATCAATCAAATACGGATGTGCAAGTGTGATAACAACACAAATGCGGATGCTCATGAACAAATGTGGATTCTCATTCAAACAAATGCTTATGATCTTTTCATTCAAGTTAACAAATACGGATTAGTTATTGAGAAATGTGGATGCATTAAACTCACATCATAACAAAATACGGATGTGTAGTTATACTAATGTGGATGCATTATAACAAATATGGATGGAAACCATACAAATACGGATGACAACCATACAAATGCAGATGGTTTGTAAACTAATGCATGTTCATCATATTAAGTAACACCCGGAAATTTTGTCAAGTAAGAAGACAAGAAAACGATATAAGAAATGAGAAATAAAAGAAATATATTTTTGTAAGAAAGAGAAAGAGGCCACAGTGGAGGGTGCAAAGTGTAAAAAGGACAAAATAATAATATTATTTTCTTTAAAGTGGGCATGACCGCCCACACCTTCCGCATTTGCAATTGCTCGATATTTTTAGAGAGAGAAAGCAGAAAAATCTTCAGTTTAGAGAAAACGAGCAATAAATTCAGCCAAGGTAAGTAAGTTCTAGCATAATTGGGTTCGGTTTTAAGTATTTTTAACCATATAACCGAATTCTACATGTTCTTATGTGTGTGTATGTGTTCGGGTTATGTGTTTTGACATGTCTAGGTGTTAGAAACATCTGAAAAGTTCAAGTTGAAGGAATTAAGCTTGGAAGCAGCTTAGGTGAGTTTCTAGACCCCATGTTTTACATGTTTTAAATGTTTTTGGGGCTAAAAATTCATGTATATAGTTTTTATAAAAGTTGTATGTATAACCGTATGTTTTAATGCATGTATGTTAGTGTTTTGTGGTTGTGCCTACTAAGTTAAGGCTTTGAATGGTAGTATGAAGCTTAGAATATGTTTAAGATGAGATTAGGACTAAAAAATATGTTAGAAAAATATATGTTGGTGTTCATGCACCCAAACAGGGCCCATGCTCCTAGACTTTTGCCTTAGAAAAAGTTTTCTGTAAGGTGATGCGCCCAAACAGGGCCTATGCGCCTGAAAATTTAACGTAGAAAGTTAAGTGTATGATGATGCGCCCAAATAGTAGCTCATGCGCCTAGAAATACCTTAGAAATTTCTAAGTGTAGGCTGATGCGCCTAAACAGTGCATCATACGCCTAATTTTTGGCTGAAACGCTTAAGTGCAGGGTCATGCGCCAAAATAGTGCTCATGCGCCTGAATAGTTCATACGCCCAAAATTAGTGGAAAACGGCTAAGTATAGGGCCATGCGCCCAAATAGTGATGAAACGCCTGAACAGGCCTCATGCGCCTGCATAGTGTTAAAGTGCCCAACACTTAGAAAAATTTTCTTTGCGTGGTGTTAAAGCGCCCAAAACTTAGAAAAATTTTCTAAATTTTTAGAAATCAGATTTTTAGGGTTTTGACCCTAGTTTGACCTAAGTCTTATATTTGCCTTTTTTATGCATAGTTATGCTTTGTTCATATGTTCCTTATGTATATTGATGCATAACTTTACGTAGTGTGTTTATAATCATAAACGTAAAGTATTATCATTAAAGAAAGAGATAAGATTAATGATAATGAAAGTGGAATATAAAGAGCGAAAGAAAGAAAAGGCTTGCAAGTAGAATGAAAGGAGGAACACAACTCATGAGAGTTGTCATCGCAACTATGTGTATTATAGTGTGCGATTTTGGCTAACCCATGAGGGTACACAAAGGGGATCAGTCTTGCTGACTGATTGATAGTATGAAATAGGATCCTTGTCACGCGACCCCGGAAATGATGAGGCTTTGTGCCTGGAATGGTGGCTTCGGGCCATGGGATTTGTGCCAAATAGTAATGAGGCTTTGTGCCCGGAATGGTTGTTTCGGGCCATGGGCTTTGTGCCAGATAGTAATGAGGCTTTGTGCCTGGAATGGTGGCTTCAGGCCACGGGCTTTGTGCTAGATAGTAATGAGGCTTTCTGCCCAGAATGGTGGCTTCGGGCCACAATAGGGGAAAAGCTTGACAAGATCTAGAGTCAGTACGAAATGAGCAAAATGATAAAGTATGAAAAGCATGAAATGATAAAGTACGAAACGAATGAAATGATCAGTACGAAACGAACGAAATGATATAGTACGAAACGAATGTAATGATCAAGTATGAAATGAACAAAATGATAAAGTACGAAACGAACGATTATGAAAGATAATGATAAAGTATGAAACGAACGAATATGTGAGATAATGAATGAAGAATAACGTTATGCCTTGTTGTAATGAATGATCATGTACGAAAGTAAAGAAAGTATTTTTATGAAAAGAGTATTTTCATATATGATCCGTATAAAGTATTCTAACACTTTAAAAACTAGAACTCACTCAGCAATGCTGACCTTTATGCATTTTCAGTTGGCAAGTAATGTTGCTGAGGATGGCACATAGGGGGGCTATTCGGCAGGGCAAGACTGGCATACATTTACACATAATAATATTGTTGTTTTGTAATGCAAATGAATGAGGCCTTTGTAATTTAATGTTGTTGTATTGCTTAACAACAATATTTATCAATGAAATGAATGGTTTTTTATAGTTTATTTCCGCTGCTTATTTTATGAATTTTATATTATATATGAAATGATGCGATGATTGTCTAACTATGAGGTGCCCGGGAACGGGTCCTTACATATTACACATGTAACAAATGTGGCGGCTTTAGTGAACAACTGCTAACAAGTTACTCACTTAATGCAGCTGAGTAAACTTGAATGCAATTCATCTAACAGCATAGGATGATGAGCAGATGATGAATAGATGACATCAACAAACAAGAAAAAGACAATATCATGAATGCGGATGATTGCATCCAACAGGCACATCCATTTTGAGCATTCAAAACAAAAGAAGAAATCAACTTTGGTCATATAATCATTGATTTATTTAGGGATTTTTACAACTATCATATACTCCTTCTAAAGTACGTGGATTCATATTCTGTGATGACGTTTTACACCCATGTCTATCTACTGAGCGAAAAAGTTAGACAGATTTTAATTAAGAGAAATGACAGTCAACTAAAGAGTGGAAATTATCAAGTTGTTTTAGAGATTCAAAGAGAGGAAGTGTTTTCAAGACTGATTTATGTTCTTGATGTTGTTTATTAAAGTTCAAAGCCTCATCATATGCCTAATATATTCTAATCCTTAGAGTTGTGGTATAAACTGTAATAAGAAAATGATACGAACCATACCTAATACCAAGAACTATTCTCAAGAGATTATATCTTTTGTTAGAAATATTTAGGGGAAGCCTAAGTTGGAGGGGAGAACTACAGTGAACTGTGTCAGAACATCAGCTGATCAAGAAAACATGTGACAGAGAAGATCTTTAAAGTTAGAGTTTGGCAAGCATCAGATTAGGGGGAGTTTTGTTGGGTTCAACAACTAGATAAACTAAAGCATACAAAATGATAATCAGAGCCGACTGAAGATCTTATTGTACACGTTCAAAGACCAAGTTGATAAACAGAAGAAAACAAATACAAGACAAAGTCCAAATCGAGATGCAGTATCGGTGTTAGTCTCTCAACATAATATTTTCCTCACAAACTCATTATGTCTCACTTGTTTGATGATGAAGAATCTCTAACTAAGTTAATGATAATATACTAAGTTAATGAACCCAAGAAATGGTTTTTTAAGATACTTGTATATTACTTCACAACTCAGTGTTACAAGAACCTTACAAAGCATACATAATGAGTTACATTGAAAAACTATATATACTACTATCTACAACCGGTTATACTTAGAAAACCAGCTGGAACTTACATCTAAACAAATATTACATTGCTAGAAGTAAGGTATCTAAGATAAAATACTATCCTTGATTAGGTAGTCATGACAGGTCCATGACTTACCTTTTGTTACCTACTAAAGTTGGTAACTGTACTAACTGATAAAAGGTGAACGTGGGAATAAAGTATGGTCAACTACATGGGTGTGGGAAAACGCCATGCATCATATCAGAGTTGATAGCATGTGTCATTTAGACAATACTTATTTCCACTAGTTCGTAGTTGATTCTTTTGAAGGTAAACAAGCTTTGGAAGAATAAGTTATACTTCGGAAGTATCAACTTCTTTCGAGTCTCTTGCAGGTCGACTTCATTCTTTGGAAGGCTTTCCCTTGGATCTTCTAAGTTGAACATTTTGGAAGGAAAACTACTTAGTCTTCGGAAGACTTAGTTTTCCTTCCTTGTGGTCCTCTAAAGAGTGTTAGTTGATAGGAATTGTATTCATATTCCCATCTAACTATGGAATCTGAACTAGTGCCTTGAAGCATTTGGAGGAATGAGATTCCATTAGTAGTGACACCTTCTTCTTATTCCTTCCTTAACTTCAACTCCTCTTCAGTTCTTGCCTTCTTTGTTAGCTCAGCAAGATGAACACCGTCTAGGTGAATTCTGATATGGCCGGCTACTTGGGAGTTTAAGGGATTGGAGAATGGTTTCTCTGCTAGCTCAGAAATGTCAAATATGCTTGATTGTAGCGGAGATGGTGTGTCAAGTATGTTGACCTTACCATTCTCTCTTTCCGCAACAAAGTTATGAGAAGATTCATCAAACCTTTACTGGACAATTTTCTTCCTATGAGTAAGGGGTAGTTTTGGCAGTTTATCCCCTTTCCTTGTGTCTAGTAAAGTCACCAGTCTTCTTTTCAGCTTCTTCTCTTCCTCTTCGAGAGAGTCGGAGATTTTAGCCAAGAATTGAAGAGCTTGGTCCAGTGTTCCCCTGGGCAGATCAAGCAATGCATCTCTTGTGAGGGAATAGAAAGAGCCATCAATGTATCTTAGTCTTATGGACTCTTCCTCATTAGAGATGTCGCTCAATGTTGTGTAGTTGATATGCCTTCCTTTGATCTCCTTGAACTACTCTAAGGTCAAAGGTTTAGATGATTCAGAGTATGGCTTGGGTAATGTTGTGTTTTAGGTTGTGTTTTAGGTTGTGTTTTGGCTTTTAAGATGAGTAGTGGTGGTGGTTGTTGAGAGGCAGTGGATGAGGGTCCAGGTAAGGCTGATGGTGTAGGTTCTGGAGTATAAGGTTCATTAGTGGGTTCGGTTTTGAAAGGGAAGGGAAGAGGTATGGGCATAGATTTTGTTGGTTGTGGTTTGGGTTTTGCTTTAGGTACTATCCTCTGTATACTTTGAGTTTGGTATACCTTTTTCCTTCTTCCTAAGCAAATGTCAACTTTGATATCACTGACATGTCGCAGTAGGGTCATCTCAAACATGGGTCCTACTTGTCTGCCTGTGAAGCCATGGGCCCTGAGATAAGCCTTCATCCAGGCTTTGTCTCCCACCTTTTTGGCAGCCGTAAGTCTAGCATCCTCCTTCTTCCTTTTCTTCTCCTTCACCTTCTCTATTTGAGCTTTCTTCCTATCCTTGTTGATTTAATATTTTTCTTTGTCAACGAGGAACAAGATCATCTTATTTTCATGAGGAGTCAACTCCTCCTGATAATAGCCCCTTGATCATAAGAATGCTATCCTCTGGACCCTTTTCCTTTGTTCATCTTCTTCTCTCTTTCTCCTCTTTTCTTCCTCTTTGGATAACCTTACTGCTTCCTCCTTCTCCTTTTGTAGTAGGGTTTACTTCTCCAGTTTGATAAGCTCATCAAGTGGGAGTAAGAGCATTTTGTTCATTATCCACTCCCAGATTAATAAGGCTGTCTATCACCTCCACTTTTTGTTTATTATTGATAGACTCTTGACCTGTTGCTGCTGCCTTCTACTTGTAGCCAATAGCTTCCTAGTTTTCAGTCCACATTTTATTTTTAGCTTTTCCAACCTTTCTTCTACAATAATCTCTTCAGCTGTCATCTTCCTTTTTCCTTTAGGATTTGAGAAAGATTCAGCCTTCCGAGATTCTGGCTTGGATGATTCAAGTTGGGGAGAGTGGGGTTGAACTTGTGGTGATGAAGAGAGAGGGATTTTGAGAAAGTCCTCACTGTTTACCTCAGAGGCTAGATCAAGGATAGCCTCTATGATAAGCAGATCATCAGACATGGATGACAATTCGATAATCCCTTCTGCAGATTGAACTTCAGCTTCAAAAGAGATTTGAATATCATTACCTCTCCCAACTGATTCAGTTGCTGGGCCATGAGTTCATATTTCCCCTTCAAAGTCAATCTCAGGTTCAATAGGGACATTAGGTTGACCAACTTCTTTCTTAGTTCTAGGTGGTCCACTCAACCTTTTAAGCTCTTCAGCTCAAAAGTATGCTACTGCAACATCGGGTGAGGGTTGTTCAAGTGAGGAGCTTATAAGACACTTGGTTAAGAATATGTGAAGATCAATAAGCATCGTAGGATCCACTTTAATTGCAATGGGAGGTGGTTAAAGGAATAGGTTATGGAGTATTATGGTGTAGGATAGATTGAGGATGGAGTTGAGATGGCCAGGGTAAGATCCTCATGTTGTTTACTCTGTACATTCCCCCCCTTTTTAGAAGCATTATCTTGAGAAGTAGATGAGCTAGAGGAAGAACTTAAAAGAAACTTGAACTGGTACATGCCTAACAGACTTCTCAATCTGTGTCTCAGCTAGTTTGGCCTTGAGATTTTCAATCTCAAGTTGTTAAGTGGCAGACCTATTTTCTAAAGTCCTAAACTTGAATTCAAGGTTTAACACTTTAGAACGTAGGTAAAGAATATTGAGTTGTAGACTTCCCTCATCTTCTTTTGAAGAATCACGGGCAGATGAGATAACATACATTGTATGTTCATTCTCACCACCAGATATGGCTTCTTGGCACCCGGGTTTCCCATGTAGACTGATGTCTCTTTCAGAGTATGTTGTAGACCCAGTCTCAACATTATTACCACTATCCTTAGAGTTCAATGAGACACTCTCAGTAGTGGCAACTGAGCCTATATGAGTCCCCTCACTACTAGTGGGACTCACCTCAGTTTGGCTTAGTTGATGTAGGCTAGAAATCAAAGGTTCTCTGGGGCTCAGTTTATCTGGAGAGTGGTGTGGTTGATCAACATCATATCCCTAAGGAAACATGAGATCCTAATCAGATTGGGCTAATAGGAAGGATATAGCAGTTATACCGAATGACCCATGACCTTGGTAAACATCTAGTGGCATTAAGCTAGTGATATGGGTGTCCCTTTTTGGCTGCTCAGGGGAGTGTTAGGACTCATCCTAATGGCTTGAAGTTTGGGTAATGGGCTCATCAGGTTGAGACTGAGGACACTCTACACTGATATTGAGGTCAATTATGGAGGATGGTTGTACCTCTACTGAGTCGGATCTGTATATTCCACTCTAGCCTTTTTGGCTTGAACATAGGGGACTTGTTCAATCAGAGTAGATTGAACAAGGGTTCGTTTGCTGCGTCTTTGGTAGGTGATTTCGATAGGGTGGGAAGAAGTTATTGGCTGTGAAATGGTGGTATATGGTATGGGTTCATCACCTGGTTGGTCTACAGGGATGTCACCAAGAGCCATTGGCTCAAGCATGCTTGGAAGGAGGTTAGTGAACCTTCTAGTGAAGTTGACGGATATCTTTTTAAGCATCTTGAAAATACCCGGAATCATTTGTGGAACAACTAGAAAATCTGCATATTCTAGCTTATCCCGATCCAACTCACAATTGATAATATGCTGGATATATCTAGGATACATGTAAAATGTGTTCCTAGTGAGATTACCTCTCAAGTTATGTAGCACAAACTTAGAGTAGTTGAATCTGAGACCTCGTACCAACCCATGAATCAGGCAACCTAGATAATAATGGATTTGACCCCAACCCCCTGACTTGTTGGACAAGCTGTGCAGGACAACATGTAGCAAGAACTTCCAGTTGTAGGAGAAGTTGAACTTGTAGACTATGGACTTGTTGACGTCTCCTCCATATCCCATTTAGATATATGTGCCTTCCAAATCTTGTTTGGGGAAATCAGTGGGGGAGCCTTTATCATGAAGCTCCAGATGCTCCCTG